>JAWWEN010048641.1:0-11660 GCA_035582955.1 Sycophila texana
AGTACCCTTTACTCTTATTATCCCGTATACTTGGTTCCGTTTTCCAATGTTCTCATAGACCACTATGAAAGGGCCCTGACCGTAAAAAAAGAAAATATCACTCAATGTGAACAAACTTTAAAAACTTTGTGCCTACATATCAATTAGCTTTTTATAAATGTTAATTAATTATGTACACCAAGATTCTACGCGTTTAATTAAAGAAAAAAACGTAATCTGCAACATTCGTAAGATACCAGTCGAACAAATCCGGAATTATGAAAGAGCAAAATTAATTTATGGGATTCTTAATTTTATTACGGAATCGCAAAGTAATTTTTTCGCGAAATTTTATAACAGAACCTTTCGTTGTGAAAAATTCTATAAAGAAAATTTACTTTAACGGCTATAATCGAGATCCCATAAAAAATAGTACTCGAATGGCAGATCGGCTTTCAATGTACTGCGCAATGAAAATAAAAATGTGTATACAGTGGTGTACGTTGAAAAAGATTAAATGTCATGAAAAAGTGCAAATTATGAAAAAATAATGCAATATAACCGGTTGTCTCGAAATAAAATTTTTTCACCGGAACATTGTTGGTTCTTATCATATTGTCCGTGTAAAGTATAATACTTTTACTTAAAAGTGCACTAGCTATAATTTTTTTCCATTACTTTTTCAGCAATTATCAATTTCAAAATCATTACTCTATAATTTCAAATAAATTCCAAATACATTAAATAAAGCTCTCTATTACAGTCTTATCATTGGAATACCTACTTTATGTTTCACCGAAATGTATTTTAAGCATTTCAACGTTTGTTAATAAATAATATACGCTAAATAAATCTCTCGTAATATAAGAAAATACATAAACGACACAACATTAGCAATGCAAATTTGTATGTTTCGCTATACAGTCGCGGACCAGTAAAAGGTTAACGACCCTTAGCTTTAGTTTCGATTCGCTAAAAAAGCGCATATGACGCACGGAGCCCTCAACGACGCATTACAATGCCATCAGCAACCACAAAATGAAACTCAAGCGAGTCTCCACTGGCATCTCTCGAAACTACGAAACTGCAAATCGAAGGTCTTTAATTCCACATCTGCGGTTCGACCGACGATTAAAAAAAAAAAAAAAAGGCAGACACAGGAAATAAAAAACGATGAATCATCCAGTCGTGCCTTTCGATTTACCATAAAAAAGGAAGGCAAAACCGATATCTAACTTAACAATTACGCCGATCGAAAAAAATGGGTGTATATACATGAAAGAGCGGAGAAAGGAAGTAGAGGGTATGTATAGAAAGGGAAGGGGAAAAGGTCGGAGTCTAAACGGCGGATTTGCCGACGTTTGAACCTCACCCAAGGGGGTCGAGGCTGCGCAAATCGTGGGTGCCAGCCATGTCGCTACAGTTTCTCTTTATTGTACCGCCGGCCTTAGAGGAGCCGTCTTATAGGCACTTTCCATTGCGCGAGGCTCGCGCGGGGTGCGCGGAAAACAAAACAAAAGCAGGCTCACCTGCACCATCGCTGATCTCATTCGAGCGTTAGATCGTTGAACTCATCAATCCGAAAGTCGCCGGGGTCTCGTTCATGTGTTGTTGACACTGCAAAAGTGTCATTGCCTGGAGACGTTCTGTACCGTGAAAAATGTTCTTTTTTGCTGGAAAATCTGAAAAGGATAATTTTTAATTATTTACAAATTACAAATTGATATATTTTTTTTATTTTGAAATGGAATGTACGTAATGATTATTTGTAGATATAGTGGGTAAATAATTTATCCCGTCAGCATATTTTCGCGGTGTATTCGTTAGTGCAGGCGTGTTATTAAATAGAAAATTGCAGTAACTATGTGTACAAACAGCAGACAAATTATTAGTCCAGGTGCAAAAAAAAAGTAGTACTCGTCGTTCTCTGTCTCTATCAGTCTAGTCACGCACTATTGTTTGAGGAAATTTTCAAGGCGGAAGGTCCTTGTCCTCCAACACTTCTTGCACCCGCAGTTTTCAAGGCGGCATACGCAATACTCGTCGAATATTGCAATCAATCAAAAATACGATAAAAACTTGGCTCTTTTTCACGTACGATCGTGAACTAGACTATCCTAAATTTGGTTAGACTATATTATTGAAGTCATTTTATTCCGGAACTACAGCGGCATTAAAAATGTATTGAAATAATTGATAATATGTATAATTAAAATTATAGTTGCATAAATGGGAATAATGGATAATAAATAATGAATAATAAATAATGAATAATGAATATTATAAGCAATGAATATTAGGTTCACTAATTTTGACTTCTACTCTTAGAAATGTAAGGTACAAATTATAGCGCTAGGAAAGTAAATTGACATAATCTTGATTTGTAAACACACTTGAAACGAGTAGCGATTAGAAGTGACGGACTCAGTTGTATTCCTTCGCTGACCGGTGAATATTGAGAAGTAAAGTAAAGCCGTGAGTTACAATGTATTATTATATCTTCAGTCAACTGCTTTCCAGTTTTATGTGTGCGTTTTAGTGCGATTTATTAAATAAAACTTATCTAAGCTATTCAGTCATGACGTTTTTGAAAAATACATGTATAGTTTTAGGAGCTGTCCTGGGCATAGCTACAGTGTACCTGGCACCGGCTTACCTCACCTTTCCGTGGAGTAAAAAGAAGTCGAAAACTAACGGTATATTCATATACACTTATTTTTTTATTAAAACATTACAAAGCTATACTGATTTAATATTTTTTTTACTGCACCTTCATATAACTGAAATATTATTTGAATTTTTCAAAGATTTAAAAATAAATGTAAAAATATCAAGAGAGTACGAATACTAAAAAAAGAATAACAGGGTGAAACAAAACTCTGTTTATTTATGCATATCATTTTATAAACACTATATCACGTGATAATTTCTGTAAAGTAATAGTTTTGAAAATTTACGTTAATTTTTTAATTATTTCAGATGATAAATTACTATATCAATTATTATTAAGTTTTGAAAAAAGATTAAATGTTGAAGGTTCGAAATAAAATTTGTCCACCGGAATAATGATATTCTCAATGTAAAGTGATAAATTTGAAAATTTACGTTAATTTTTGAATTATTATAGAAGGAAAAAGCGCCGATGTTTGCACAATCGAAACAATCCCAGTTGAGCAAAAGGAAAATGATCACCAGGAAAAGGAAAGAGAATCGGAAGAACCATGTCTACTACTTCAGAATCAAATTATTGAATCAATTATTGATAAAACTCAAAAAGCAGTTGTAGCTGAAATTGCTTTGATTCACAATGCGTCTAAGCAAGTGTTAGAAAATGGAGAACAAGATAATAAAGCAACAAATACGGAGCATTCGAGTCCATCCGAATTATTAGTGCAAAACAACGATGAACAAGTTAGCGAAGGAAACGCACTCGAAAATTTAGTAGTTAATAGTCAAACTCCTGCTCTGAATCCAAATAATGAAGTCTTACATGTAGAAGAAAAGGAAAAAACTGTTAAAAAGACATACGGTAAACTTTTAAGAAAATTTAAAAAAATTGCAGAAATCATATTTTTTATTAATTTTTAAAAAATTTTTGTTTATAATTTTATTAATCCGACAATGAATTGAAAGCGTAGTTACCATTAAATTACTGACTTCGTTTAGAAAAAGAAAAAAAGTAATAAATTATATACATAATATTTTTACAGTCAAGAAGTGGGGCGAGGAAGATATTAACGTTGTTGAAGAATACGTTGAAACTGACCAAGATAAACATTTGGTCGAGGATTGGAAAGTGAAGTTTCAAACTATGGAAGAATCTTCGTTTGAAACTCAGACTACAAAAAATCCGTTCGTCTCAATTCCAACCGAAGTAATCGTAAGTAATAGTGAGGTTTTTCATGAAAATACTATCTTATATTATTAATATTTATTAATCTTTCCAAATCTGTACAGAACAATGAAAAATTGGACTCTACGATATACGAGTCCTTCGAGGACAAGACTAACTTATTACCGTTTAAGCCGCCAAGGATAAGGAAAGCTCCTACAAGTGACACATTAGAGAGTGAGAAATTAATAATGAAAATTTAATTATTTATTAAAAATTTTATTTTTTATACTTTAATTAACAACGTAATTTCAGGAACCAAATTGTTCTCCAATAACATTTCAACAATAAGCTCTAAAAAGCCTTCAGCTCAGTCAACATTATTAGAAACGGAAATTAAGAACATCGAAATTAAGGAAAAGAAGGATATTAAAGCTTTCGCAGAGGAGAGTAACATTGATCACAACATTTTTAAATCAGATGGCTCTGGTGGGGGTTTGAATGGATATCATAACACTGCTGGGCACAAGGTGTGGCGACGGTACGCTAATGTATTTGGAAATTTACTGAGTTGGAAGAAGCGAGCGAATGACAGGAGTAGACTGCTAGATTCCGAATTTAGTCCTTCAAATTACGGCAAAATTAGTCCCTTTGATGCGATCGAAGGTGATGAAACGCAGTTTAGAAAATATAAAAGAATTAAGTAACTTTGCAGCCTTTGTAATTCATACAGTGGCACTATTTATCTTTATGTGAATGACTGCTGATTTTATTTTTTATTTTTAATGTGATTGGATGAAAGGAAACGTTTAAAAAATTGCTTTTGGAGTGTACTTTTATTTAAAAAAAAAATCGATTGTATAGTTACAAAGGATGATTGATCGTTGATCGGTGTATAAAATTACGATTTCTATAGTAATTTAACGAATTTTAACAAGAAAATTGAAAAAATTCTTTAACATTCGTAGTTGACTTTGTTCTTAGTATTATATTTATTAACGGTTTATTTATTGATTTTATGTCGTAATTTGTATACACACAAAGTACGTAAGAAAATATTTGTTAAGTGAGTAAATTTAAGGCAGCCTGTAAAATAAATTTACAAAGGCGACCTTTTCTTTTCTGCTGGCAGAAAAACGAATGAAATTTTAATTGTAATAATGACGTTGATGATTTCTATTTTTTTCTTTTCAAGTATAAAATCACCGGATCAATTTAACAGTTTTACACAATATGAGAAACAAACTTACAAATTTGTTTCTCTGTACTTTGTTTTAAATAAAATAGTTTATGTACTGCAAAATATAAACTACTTTTAAAAAACGAAGTCGTATTACGAGAAACAAATTTGGCAATTTGTTTACTCACCATTTTGTCATAGTCCGAGATCCTTCAAGTACTGCAATACTTGAAGTATCATTTAAATAAGCATGATTTAAACTTATTATTAAAAAGTTAATATAGTTGATAGTGCCTACAAAACCGATATTCCATCGATGCACAAAAAAATCAAATCAACCCCATGAGAAATTAAGAGAAATCATCAGCGTCATTTAGCGACGTGAAAAAAAAAAACATTTTGTATCTAGTCTAAATCTAATGAAGTATGTCGTCGCATCGGACAAAGTAAATTCCGACATACTTATTTGAGGCGTCTGTGGCGTGTCCAGACGGCGCGGGGAAAAGCCAACCCCGTCGAGGAGTGCAAGACACGGCAGCAACCGGTTTTTCACCTCCTCGTGCCTGTCAGCCAAGGACATGAAATTATTCAGACGCGTCTCACTTTTTCGGGCTCCTCGTAAGCCTCCCATGAATAAAAAAAAAAAAAAAAAAAAAAAAAAAAAACACACAAACGCCGAGAACTACTCGCACCCAATTAAGCACGAGACCATCGCCCTTTATTTCTCATTTTCGCATCGCGTTTTCTCTTTCCTTCGGATTTTGCGCCGCTCCGTAGGGGCACTTTGCACGACGCGTAGTGCAACCGGTTTTGCGTGTGTATAAAGGAATTCCGCGGCCGCGTCTGTAACGAGCGCAAACCATAACATTATAGAGCGATACGTTTCTTTTTTGTTCATTTTTTGCGTGTAGCGCGTAGACTTTATTATTATTTTTTTTTTTATTATCATAAACGTTTTGAAGCCGTTGTTTTTAATTGGAGCGACCTACCGTGTATAACCTTAGTTGATAATGAGCCTATATAAGTAAATAAAAGCGCTATAAAATTTAAACTTGCGTTGTTATTTTAATTTTCTTCATTTGAAATCATTCATAACTGTAAGTACAGTTGGGTGGAATAAGAGGCGGTTTTACGAGGTGCAATTAGCGAAGCTTTTGTTAACTTTTAAAAAGTTTTAGTGACTGACATTCAACGCGAACATTATTCGTATGAAATATTAAGTGGCACTTAAAAATTAGCGTGTCTATTAAGAAAGTGGCAAAATATTTTGTAAACAAAATTTTTTGAGTGAAGACTAAATGAAAATGACTAAATTGACATTTTATCAATTTATCGATTCAAAATGTCAATTCTGTAGGAAATTAAGAAATTATGAATGTGAAATGAAATGCGCGATTTAAGCCCCTTGAAAATGAAGTTAACAAATTAAAACAATAACAACTTAAAATTTACTTTTGAGGCAGCATAGTGGTAGGGAAGTATTCCAAAGTGTCCCGAGAATTTCTTCTTGTTTTAAATCAAACGTGATGAATTTTTTGTCTAAATTTGAAACGTATTTATTTTCATTAGTGACATCGATTAATACATTAAAAATATTTTGATTATTCTGCATTTATTTACATGATGTCACTTAAGTTTCGATGGAATTCGATGTAGAAAAGTCAGGAATTCGATAAGTATCAGGGAAAAGACTCGAAACTGTCGATATTCATGTTTAGGATTTTATCCGTCTCTTAGACACAATTCTTATCCAAGATCTCTAATTTCCTTACAGGGTATATATTCAAATTTCTAAAAATATATGATCATACCGAAAACTGTTACATTAAAGTATACCCTAAGAGCACGTATATACCAACATTTCCATCTCGATAATTATTTTTCTAATTATTTTTCAATCAACATTATCCCACACAACAAAAAAGTACACCTATCCCCATTTCCCAGCTTTAAATATTCGCTCGATCTAGGCTCATAACTCTTCCTCCAACAGTATAACATAAAAAGTCCGCGTTATCCAACGGCAGATCTTACCTTCCCGCTTATACAAACCCTCCCAAGCGCGATTGAATTATCGTCGCATCGCGGCGATTAGACACAAAGTGTACATCATTTGGACTGCGCCGACGTTGGCTCGCACTCCTGAGCTTGACCCTGACACAGTATGCGCGTTTCAAACCCGCGACAAACGCGTGCTCGAGAGCGCGCGAAAAGAAAAAACACAAGAAACAGGGGGGGACTCCCGCCAGGAGGACGATTCTTACGGAACGAAGAGCGCGTATGTATATCGAAGGTGCGCGAGGCGTCCTTCCCGCTTCAATAATGACATTAATAACACGATTATTTGCAAAGCGACGCGCGCGGCGATCAGCTGCTGCGCGGATCTACTCAAACCTTGCCCCGGCCGTCCGTGATGGTGAGTCGGCGCGGAGCGGGACTAATATACGCGGGGATTTTCATTTTTCCTTTAGGCGCGGCGTAGAAATGCTTCAAGGCGATTTTTTTCCGAGCAGCGCGCGAGAGGCGAGCGCCGCGCACGTGCAGGGCCTACACTGGAAGAAATGCGTATATGCACCGATCGCCCGCCGATATAATACATATTTTTGCCGTCCGTCGCTTTTGACGAACTGGTCGAGTGCCCTTTAATAATTGTTACACAAAATGTGAAATATCTGACCTTTGCGCGCACAAATTTCTGAGTTTAGGACACTTTTGTTTAAAATAAAATTCAGAATCAGAAGAAAAGTTTAAAGGATGACGATTATTTTGTTAATTTATAAACGAAATTAGACAAACACAACTTTCTTTGATTATTCAACACTAAATATGAAGTACACATGTACGCGTTTTGAATTGCGGTGTCATTCAACCGGAAATTTCTAATTTAACCAATCAAATTAATTCTTAAAAAAACAAAAAAATGTTAAAATGTTTAACAATATCCCGCCACCGTTTATTTTATTTTTTTTTTAGAGAGAGGATTTTATATTGATTTCCAATGTGAATGATTGTGTAAGTGTGGACTTTTTTGCAAAAAATTAATTATTTATTATTTATAGTATTTAAATTGTTATTTAAATTATTTGAAAGATTAAAATTGATAAATCCTTTAAAAAGTATATTATTGCGAGGTAATATAATTTGTATATGAATCATTTGAGACCAACCGTGCCAACAGTGCAATCGATATATCACACATACTGCGGGTAAGTAGTAACAGACGAGTCTGACAGACTGTCAATTCCAATTTTTTTTTTCAATTCTACACAGCACTAACACTATTGATCTCGAATTACCAATAAAATATAATGACGATTGGATAATAATAATAACTACATATAGATTTTTCGATAAAGTAAAGGGAAAATGGACCGTACTTATAAATTAATGCTTTATACATATTACATTATAATTTACACATGGCACAGAAAAAGTGATTTAAATATGCAAATTATTTATATAATTATTAGACTCTTAAAATAACGCATTTAAATCGCGAACATGAATAATTATATTAATAATAATTATATCGATTCTGCGCCGAACGTTCGATATGTAAAATTAACATTGAAATTATTACAAGTAATATTTTTCAAGAATCGAGGTTTTCCAACCTTTTTTTAATGCAAATCAGTTTTAATTATGTTGATATTATGTCGATTAAACAGAAAATCACTTTAAAATACCGATCCGACGTGTGCGCCCGAATAAATGAATTTCCGAGCGCAGTTCAGTCCTCGCAATATCTCAATTGATTTGTTTCATCAACCGCGAAACCTGGAAATCAGCATCTGTTTGTTTAACACCCCGTGCGTTACGCACCGTATGACAAATATTTACATAGCCGAGAAAAAGGTAAATTACCGTTATTATACTATCACAAGCAAGTTAACGATTAAAATGAAGCCATGATTGCGATTATAATAGCTTTTGTCAAATAGTCGCAAAAAAAAAATTTGTTACCGTTTTTTTTTTGCTTGCGCGATCCGTTGATTCCGCGTGTTTAGTAAATACCGCTTCTTTTTTTTTATTGGCATTATTCAATGTCAACGAGATGATTACAAACGTAACTTTTTTCATCCGTATATTAAGAGAGTGTGATATGCGGACGTATAATTCAAAGGAACAAAAGAATTTTCCTCGATGATGTGTACGCCGTGCTGAAATTTTTTTTATATTAGTAAATAAACTGAGAAAAAAAATTGTTTACGATAATGTGCAGTTTTCCAAGTCTGTTGTTTTTCAAATGTATGCAATTAAGTTCGAGAGTAAAAGAAAACAATGCATAGTTCAATTTTAATCATGCTTTAATTATATTTTTTTTCTTTTCGAAGTAATAAATAGCTATAGTGAGTGTGCTTTAAAATAATTTTTCAATTAGTTTACATTAATTATGCTTTTAGAGGATTTTGCTATACATAAATGTACAGTCTGCAGTGTTCAGTATGAAAGCTACTTTTTATCCTACAAACTTTCATGTAAGTTTTTTAAATACAAATATTGTAAAATTATTATGAAATGTATTCAAAATTTGATGATGGAAGATAATAATCTTAATTTGAGGTAGGGCTATTACCAAAATACACCAAAAAATATTATTTATTTAATGAAAAAAATGTTTATTTAATTCTGGTGATTCTTAACGGGTAAATTCTTATTCCTTATAATAAAAAGAAGCGAAAAAAATTTTATGGTGGAATATGCGCAGGAAAATTTTTAATGAACTGCTACTTTTAATACAAAAATGTATTAAAAAAATGGTAGGAATTACTTTTTTATACATATCATGGGAAGGTTAACAAAGTTGGATGTTTAGGAAATAAAATTTTTTTATTACTTTTATTTTGACCTTTATCACGACTTTTTTGACGATGATTATAAAATCCATTCGTAATCGATTATTTCATATGATATCTCAAACGACCAATCATTTATTCTAATTTCCGGTATTGCGCAATTCGGTGATCTATGAACGTAACTACGATGAAATATGTTCAAAATCTTTTTAAAACCGAAAAATCCTCGGACGCGTTAAACAACGTCACAGTTTACCACAACCGCAAAAAGGAGCAAAGCTTTCCATTTAACCTCCGGTCTATAACCGGTGGATAATCATAAATAAACGTTAGTCACACCTACCCGGAACCACCGGTTCTCCGCTATCGGAAGTTACCGTACTGAACGCCTCTCTACCTCCAAAAATTCTCTATATAGATATACTACAGACATCTCCGAAAAAAAGGCGCGCATAATCTCCCAATAATGACACCCTTGAATCACATATACGTATGTACACTCGGCTCGAATTGATTCTCGAAGAACAATTTTTAAAAATTTTCATGCGACGTTGCAAATTTTTAAATTGTTCTTCGAGAATCAATTCGAGCCGAGAGTACATACATACTTACGTACATACATACGTACGTACATGCGTACGTACATACAAACGTACATACATACGTACGTACATACGTACGTACATACAAACGTACATACATAAGTACGTACATACGTACGTACATACGTACGTACATACGTACGTACGTATGTACGTACATACAAACGTACATACATACGTACGTACAGACAAACGTACATACAAACGTACGTACATTCATACCTACATACATCCGTACATAGATACATATATATGTATATACAAAAATACGTGCACTTTCGATCCGTTCGGAAGGCAATAGCGGCGTTATCCGGCGTCAGCGCGGGCAAGGTCGAGGCGGTACCAGCAATACGCGCGCGGAGATCGGCGAGCGGCTGCGCGCGAGGTGTAATGAGCCGGGAAACGGCGCGCGTGCCAATTGACGCGTCAAGGACACGCGGCCCGCCGGTGATAGACGATTTTCAAGGGCACAAGCCTATAATGTACTGATCGCCCGCGTAGACATCCGCCAGGTCTGGTCGGGGCGGAGACACATGCCCATTGTCGGTACGCTATCCTGGTGTTCCCCGGAGGGATGTTGAGTCGGCACTTTCGATTCGCCGATGATGTTTGTTTGTTTTGGGACTCGGGCTCACGATGAATCGGCCGAGCGAAAGGTCGCATGGGAGTTCAAAAAACTTGGTGCACATGGAAATGTCGCGGGTGTATTCTGTCGTTTTTATGTACTCATATATAGGAGTATTTGAATATAAGTACACTTATTTAAAATAAATTTTAGGATAATTACATAATTTGTAAACTTGATAAATTATCGAAGAATAAAATTATTAGAGAATAACATTGATGATTCATTCATATATTGATGTAATTAAAGAAACATAAATTTCTTTGTTTATTCAAATTTTAGTGTCAAAAACACTCCAAAGTATTTTAAATTTTTGTACCTTTATAATCTATCAAATGTTCCACCGCATCCTGCTATCGTTTTTTTAACATTTTCATTAATTCATTGATTTGTGATAGGACTTTTTTTTAGTTAGATAGTTATTTAGTGGAATATAATATCAATAAGGCATAAATATGCCTTATTTGAGCGAATTTTAGTTTTGATTGGTGAAGTGGGGGGGGGGAGGAGAATAATTAATAATAAATATATTAAAGGAGAATTGCGAGCGATTAAGACTGTGTGGGTCTTGCCCCTGTTGAAAATGGAAACGTTGAAAAGAAAGTTGAAAATCAACGTTTCCGAAACGTTGATTGTAAACGTTTCA
>JAWWEN010048652.1:0-11660 GCA_035582955.1 Sycophila texana
GATATTTATAAAAATGTTGGATCATTTTATGATGTTTTTAGAAAATGTCTACGAATATTGGAAATGACCGAAAAATCAATATTGGTTTAAATCAATATTGGTCCAATATTGGTTTTTCAGTCATTTCAAAAATTCGTAGACATTTTCTAAAAACATCATAAAATGATTCAAAATAAATACTTCCAGGTTGGCCGATCGTCCCTGTAATTTTTGCGCGAAAACTCTATCCTGGTATACATAAAGCAGACCTCTAAATTTTTATAAACGTACTTTTTCCTACTTACATAAACCGTTGCAGCATTAAAAAGATGAAAGCAATCAATCAAACGAGTTTTAACGGACGGTCCCGTAATGATTTTCCTTCGCTTTTTCATCGCAACCCGATACTTACCTCTACTCGTCAAACTATATACAGTTATGAAAATAGAAGATAACAAAACTCGAACAAATTGCTGTCTCGCGGCTTTGGCATGATATAAAACTCCGATCCCTCACTCAAGTAATTGCGATTGCGGGTTTCGTTCAAATTTTAAATCACGATTCTTTCGATGAAAATTACGTGTAATTGGCGGAAATTTCATTGGTTCGAGAAATGAAAAAAATATTGTTAAATAAGTATAGGCATATAATAAGTTCTATACTTAACATCGACTTATTTTATATCTACTGCTGGAGTTTAAAGTTTTTCCTCTTTCTGAAGTTTAGTTAGTGAAAGTCTACTATAATTAGAGAAAAATTGTAAAAACTAGTTATAAAAAAAAGATAACAAGTATAAGTATAAACTATTTACATCAAAAATTTAGTGGAAAGAGCTTAACTATTTAGAAATTAGTGGAGCAATTTACACTAATTTTAGTAGGTTTTCGCCGATTCAATTTAAGATAAAAATGAAAATTTATTTAATATATTAATTTAATAGTAAATTAAATTCGGGTAAGAACAATTAATTTTCTGACTAATTAGTTTGATCCCTTACGAAAAAAATTATGCTTGAAATTTCTACAGAGTTAATACACAATTTATATTACAGATTTTATCGAAAATTGTATTTTTTTTTTTTTTTTTTCATTATTTCATAAATTGTGCAGAAAATTTGCAGGAAATCTACTGAAAAATGTTGTGCAGATTATCTGTAGAATTTATGAAAAAATCTCTGTAAATCTCACACAAACTCATACAACATTTTTCCGTATAATTTATTCAGAAAGGAATTACAATAAATTAATATATTAACATATAATAACATATGCAGCTATTTTTTAAATCACCCTCTCGACTTTTATTTAAAAAAAAAAGAAAAAAAAAAAGATTTTCTACTTTTATTTACAAATCCCCATTCAACAACAATCCACGTACACACGTGTTCATTGTTTTGACTGAAAAGAATCCCTCTCGAGTGTTCCGAAGGAAACAATCAATGATCGGGGCACCGTCGTGTCTCGTCCCAGTGAGTGCCGGCATTTCAACAGTAATTACGTGGCGTGGATACGAAGAACCCCTTTTTTCCCTACTCATCTTTGCTTATGCGCGGAGAGTAGCAGTAACGAGCGATAGAAAGTTTATCGGCCGCGAGAGAAGGGACACGCGGCGAGCTCGGGCTATCCGTCGCGTATAGACGCGACGATTTGCAGTCGCTCCGTCGCCTTGACCGCGTAAACGCGCCGTTTTTGCCCATCGCGAGGCGAAATCCGAGCCGCGACGCCTCATTTCGCCTGAGACCTGATACTGATTGAGATAACGATTTCTTTTTTTATTTTTATTTTTATTTTATTTTTTTTATTTTATTTTATTTTAATCTGAGGGGAGATCGCCGGTGCTGGAGCACTGGAGATATCCACAGTTGAGAAGAATTTCAGTCCGGCATTAAATTCGTAGTGTTTGATGATGTGACCCTTGATGGTAATAGTAAGTTTCGATTCTCATTTTTCGAAGTTTCTATATGTAGAAGTTGAAAACTTGAAAGTTAAAAAAAAAAAAAAAATAAAAGAGAAACATATGATTAAGATTTAATGAAAGGAACTGCTATAATAAGAATCACAGTAATATACATTTAATATCTACTTTTGCAAAGTTTCTACTTAGAAGTTAAAAGCTTGTAAGCTAAAAGAAACGCATATAATTCAGATTTAGTAACTGTATAAAATAATCACAGTAATATACAATTTTTTTTTTTTTAATTCGATGCTTCATTTAACGTGAAATGAAGCACGGTATGAATTAAGAGTATCGTCCGTAAAAAGTATATCGTCTAAAAAAAAAGCGAAATAGAACGCGTCTCTTTTTTAATAAGTAATAAGTCAACGTTTATAAGGGGGATTAGTAGTACAAGGTAAATAATAAAAAAAAAAAGATAAGCTAAAGCGACGGAGAAAAAATTGAAGCTCCTATACGTGACCGGAAGGACAATAAGACATCAGGCGGTACAAATTCAAAATAGTCGTCGCGATTCCTCATCGCGTGAGCGCGAGAAAAGAAGTCAGTCGGACTCCAGTCAGTCGACGTTATTAGTAAGTTCATTTTTTTTTCTTTCTCAGGTGCAAGCATTTTTTTTTACGCTTCGAAAGTACCACGCGAGTTACGTAATTTTCGCGCGCCGAAGTTAAACGCATGCAAAGTTAAGTGTTAATGCACCTTTTTCTTATCAAAATGAAAGTGCGCGGTGGGATTTCAAAATTCGTGTATCTCGCAATACGTCCTAGAACGTATAGGAGCGCAAAGGAGGTTCGCTTCGTGGTCTACGTGCGATTTTTTTTTTTTTACGTGAAGATTACTCATTTATGTAAGATGTTTTTGTGGAGTAGAAAAGTTTGGCCTGCAGATGTACATAAGGATTGCTTAAGTCGCTACTGTTAATTTAAAAATCGCTTGTATACTTTTATTTGATCAAATATTTGGCGATGATTGTGAAAAAAAGGTAACGATTTTAAATTTGCAATCATTACAAACACTATGCCGTTGACACTTGACACTACTTGTTGACATTTTAAGTAATAATACATAAGATTCGAGGTGATGTCACACATTGGTTGTAAATTTAAGGTGTCCGAATGAATTGATTCTGTATACGAAAAAGATTTAAATATTCTTTATACTGTGGATCGTTGATTTGATGTATCGCTCTATTTAGTACTCGACTAATTGCAATTTTTGTACCTTGTATTGGGATGAGTCGGCATTATTATGATACTTACTTTTTCTTATAATGATCAATTTTAATATTATAAATACATTCTATATTTTCACAGATAATTGGAATTATTTTTTACTGTTTAAATTTACATCTAATATATTTTGATACTTCTTTAAAACGCAGAAACTTTTCTAAATGTTAACACTAGGCCCAGAAACTACTACGCAGATACACGAAATGTTGCAACTTTTTTCAATGTTAACATAAACATACTGAACTAATGAAAGTACTGAAATAATAATCGACTACATATTTAAATACTGTTCTGAATGTAAATTAATAAAAAATTCTTAAAAAATCAATGATAAACTAATTAATAATTACCTCATGATTAAAAATTTTTTACATAACAGCGATAGGAAAATTTTTTTTAACATATACTTTCGTTCACGGGCGTAAATCTACTTTGCACGCGCTAAAGCAAATACGATGACATAATTTAACCGCCTTTAAGCGCCTCACACCTGTGCTCATAAATTTTGTAAATCTGCAAAGGAAAAAATATTCTAAAGTCTCTAAAAAATATTCTAAAAATATTCTAAAGTCTATTCGAATTTCCATCAGCAGCCGAGGTGGGGGAGGAGTGATTAGGTCGTGCCACTTCGTCGAAAAATTGCGGGCCCCTCCTGAAGATAAGGCTAACGGTTAAAATCCTGGGTGCCGAGGGCGAATGTCCTCAGTCTGCAGGTCGGCGTACTCTCCCGCCTTGACCCTCATACCAGCTCCGTCCGATCTTCATCCACGCGCGAGCGGACCGAACGAGCACGCGAGTCGCGATATTTTCGTGAGTTTTTTTTTTTTTTTTGCATAAAGATGAAATTAGTGTTTACATGAAATTTTATTTCTGGCACGGGTATATCAAATCAAACCGGTTCTTGCTTCCGCATTTTTATGGTTTTTGATTTTCTATTAGATATATTGGATTGATATCCGCCGACGCTTTTTGCTATTTTGGGAGAAAAAAATAAAAAATAAAAATAAAAAAATAATGTATTAATCTATTCGTGGGATGGTTCATTTTAACACTGGAAATTTTTACGAAAAAGGCAACAAATTTAAAAATCGTGATTTTTACAACAAATTTTAAATTCGTGATAAGAATTTGTCACAATATTAAACTGTAAATCAGTTTTACCAACGAAGTCTCCATTAAGTTGTATTATAAAAGTTGAAAATGTGGCACTTACGTTCTGCTTATCGATAAAATATTAAAATTTCAAAAATATAATAACATGTCAGTAAAGTGAAAAAAAATAATGTTAATATAAACTGTGAATTTTTTTCAGGTGACAAAGTGAAGAAGAGAATAAAAAAAAATCAGCATGAGTCTGGACCGGAGGCACGTGTTTGCGCTTCCGCTTGGCATTCTACTCGCGTTCGCAGCCGCTGGAGTTGCTCAAGAATGCAGTAAGTCAATTACTTAATTTACCTGACAAGTACATCCACGTCATGAAACAGTATACGATTGCCTATGTATCGCGTAATTAGTCTTTGAAAAAAAAAACTGCGTGAACTTAACACTTCTCTCTTAAAATATTATTTTCCGCAGGAAAACTCTCTTCTACCTAAAGTTGAAAAATAGTAAAAAAAAACTACTGTAATTAGTGAAATTTCATTAAAAATTACTGGAAAGAGCTTTACTATGTAATGAGCAATTTTAACTAATTTTCGTTGTGCTTTTACACTAATTCAGCCTTAGAGGGCAGACAATTGAGAATAAAAGGCGAACGTAAAAAGTAATAACCATTGAATTTATTATTCCAGAGAGCAAGTTAAAAGGCGAATTGATTGTGGGCGAGGCGAACACGATATCGCGCCTGAACCCGGAGACCGGAAGTAAAACGGCATACGCGAGTTCACCAGGCGCCTTGAGCCTGAGCTACGACCTGAACCGAGGTGTGCTCTACTGGAGCGATCTGGAGACTCGTCGAGTTTATGGCTTGAACGACGGCGATGAGAGCGGAAATGTCTTCGTGCACCAGCAGGAGAAGTGGCTGCCCTACAGCATAGCCCATGAGCCCGTCACCGATAAAATTTATTTAGTCGAAAGTTTCTCCGGGACGGTGTTCGTCTTCGATCTGAAGAAACACAGGCAAGCCGTTATTGTTAACCAGAATCTGACCGATGCCAAGGCTGTAGCTGTGGACGCTTTCGAGGGCTACCTCTTTTTGGTCGACAAGTTCCAGGTGAGTTCGAATATGTATTTTATTTATTTATTTATTTATTTTAATTAAAGTTAAACTTGATGCTGTAATGACTTTATCAAATAATCATTGAATTAATATTGTAGAATAAATGATATTTGTTAAATTTTTTGTTACAAAACGTTCATTTCAGGTAAAATTATACACTGAGGCAAATATGTAGGAACGTTCTGGAAATGCTATAATTATTGCAAAATTTACAAATTTTATAGCAAAATTTAGACAGAATATCTCAAAATAATATTTTATTACGTGCAATTTTAATTTTTGTAACTTTAGTTAAAACCTTAAATTAAGACGAAAAATTACTAAAGAATACTTGATTTCCTCACAGATTATAAGAACAGATTTAGCTGGTAAAAATCGCAGAGTCCTGTTGGAAGAGTTCGGGAACATCGGCGAAGCAATCGACGAAGCTCTAGATCCTTTGAAAAAATATTTCGAGAAATCCAAGCGCATGGATTCCGAAACATACAAGAAGGATCTTTATATACCTGACATTGCAGTAGACACTAAAGCTAAGCGATTATTCTGGGTTAACGTGAATACTCGCACTATCGAGAGCTTCAATTACGATGGTAAAGACAGGCGCGCCCATTTCAAAGATAACAGCGGACCTGAGGTCTACGAATCCTTCAGCAAAATTACCTTACTCGGGGATAGTGTTTACTGGGCTGACGACACGACTCAGGTAATACACATTAATTAATTAATTTATTTATTTATTAAAATTATTTACTTGTAGCTTTTAAGTTAGTTTAAGATTATATTAGTTTTAGTTTGTTATTATATTGTAAGGCTTATTTTTGTACTTAAGGACTTTTTAGTCCGTAGAAATTATTAAATAAATAAATAAAATAAATAAATAAAAACATTAGACGGGACAAAAGTCCATTACAAAATAACAATATAGGAAACGAAACTGGAAAGAACTATTATAGGAACTAAAATTTATTAGTTAATTGCTAATTGGACTTTAAATTCAAATAGTGTAATTCGATTATTAATTTTTTCTTTTCATTATACATTTCATTATAATTTTCCAGTTACTAATATGATTATTATAATTAATATCTAGTACCAAGATTTATATATTGATAGATTCAGAGATTGAAATTTTCATTAAATTATAATAAAAAATGTTTAGTTTGTTTAATAAATAAATAAATAAATAATAAACAAATAAATTACATTTTTAATAATATTTAATTTCGATTTAGAAAATTTTCAAAGTTGTTCTGAATGGAGGAAGCAGCCGTGTGCTCGCGGAGAACGTGAGTCCTTTGTCTCTCGAGGCTGTGGATTGTTCGCGGTATCGTTCCGTGCCAAATCCCTGTGCTAACGATAATGGCCAATGCCAACATTTGTGTCTTTTGTCGAGGAGCAATGAGGATAAAGTGAACTGCGCTTGTCAGATCGGTTACACGCTCGGCCAAGATGGAAAGTCCTGCGTGTCGATCAAAAACTTCGTTATGTTCGTCGAGGTAATACACGCTAAATAAAACCTTCTACAGTACCCTCGGAAGTTGAATTAACAAAAACTACTAAAATCAATAGAAATTGCTTGACTATAATTGCTTTAAATTGAATGTGGAGTATCGTTAAATAAAACTGGTGCTCTTCCCACTAATTATTCCAGAAATTTACACTAATTTAAAGTAGTTTTTCACCGATTCAACTTCAAATGGTAATTTAATTATCCTATTAATTTGATTAAATTTTTTAAATAATTCCAGAATGATTTTCTGCGCGGACAAAGCGTCGATGGCTACGCATCAGTGATCGATCCGTCGCAGTTCGAGGTGGGCTCAGATGCACTTTTGGACTTTGACGCAGATGAGAATGTTGTTTATTACAACAGCCGATATCCCAACAGTCAGCTGCATCGTGTGCAGCTGGACAATGGCAAGAGGACAATTTTAACGCCAGATCTGCAGAGCCGCGACGTTAGAGACGTAGCTTTTGATTGGAACAGCAAAAACTTGTATTACCTGAGCTACTATTATGCCGACGTTACTTCGCTAAATGTGCTGAATACTAAAGACCCAACGTACAGTAAAATCGTAGTGGAAAACGTGGAGAGGCTGGTGCGAGGCATCGCGTTGCATCCGAACATGGGGTACCTCTACATAGCTCAACTGGACGATTCCAACTGGTCAGGAAAGATCAGTCGGATAGATGCCGATGGATCGAATCTGAAAGTCATCGTTAAGATGAACAATATTCATTCACTGGATGGACTAACCATCGACTACGATGAGGACAGAGTGTACTGGAGTGAAGCTGAGGTATCACATTAATATTTTCATATTAATAAATTACTTGTTTAATTATTGTTTTAATGTTAGGCAATTATTTATAGACTAATCACTATATACACTGATAAAAAGATTTCGTAAAATTTTGTTGAATTCTCCTTATAAAAAACGCTTGGTTGATATAATTAGACATTAGTTAGCTTCATCAACTAAAGTTTTAGTGAAATTAATTAGATAGATTTAAATAATAATTTTGTAAGGTTTTTGTATAATAATTTTGTAAGAAAAAATTTTAGTTTGAGATACTATATTTTTCTTCATTATAAAACAGTATAAAATAATTTATTATCGTGAGATTTTCAACAGATTCTTATTGAAGTATAGTTTTTGATGTATAATTAAGCACAATGTATAATAATTTAATTAAGTTTGCAATAAAATATGGGACTGTTCAAAGTGTTCCAGTAGGATTTGACCACACTAAAATCATTATAGCTAGTGTAAAAAAAGTAAATCCAATTACGTGTTCACGAATGGACTATTATAGACTCCACGTGGATTCCATATGTATCCAGCTGGAATCTACATCCATTCGCATGAATACACTAAGAGAATTTTCTTGTAAAAATTACGGCGATTTTCCCGTAAATTTGTGCTGGATAATGAATTAACGATCCATCTTTCGAATTCTAGAAAATATCCGAGAACAAGTGGAACATTCGAATACGCCACTCCAACCTCGATGGCCAGGACATTCGAGAGATCTCACTGCCATCCAATCTCGAATTACCGAGTCGCCTCGCTGTATACGAAGGCTCGATTTTCGCACTGGGAGAGAAAAAACTGATACGCCTGAACAAAAACGACGTTAAGCAGTACGAAGTGGTGGTTGACAGCCAAATGCCTGGCCAATTGAGCGGCCTGAAGGTCTTCAGCGGAGCCACGCAGAAAAGCTCAGCCAACCATCCCTGCGCTGGCGATCATGGATGCGCCAAATTTTGCTTCGCAGTGCCAAGTATACACGGACTCAAGGCTACCTGCGGCTGTCCCTATGGCGAGAAACTCGCTGCTGATGGCAAAAGCTGCGAGGACAACAGCAAAGCGGAGCCTCAGTTTGTACCCTGCAAATTCTCCTTCAAGTGCAATAAGCAGACCGAATGATTTGTCTGATTCGGTTTGTATATTTGGACGGACTTTTGTAATGATCGACTTTGTTGTTTATATTTTACTTTAAGGTTGTGATGTTGATTTTTTTTTTTTAATAGACTGCTATTTTACCTTTGATGTTTATGAGTTTGAGAATGTAATTGAAGATTTATATGTGTGTATAACGTAAATAAAAATAAAAAAGATACTGTTTTAAAAAGAAAAATGCTACCGAATTTTACTATGTTTATATTTTGATTGATATGCACGATTAAAAGGATTTAAAAAAAAAAATGTGAAGCAAAAAAAAATTTTAACGTATATCGTACCTTATACATTTCGTTCAGTTTAATGAGTCTTAATTTAATAATTCTATAGGAATTTATCTATAGTTACTTTAAAGCTTTGTGTGTATAAACACTTGTTTAAACTTAAATCGTCAATTGTGTACTTTTAAAATTTTTGCGTTCGCTATAGTTACAAAATATTTGCGCACTACATTACACACGCCATCGCATAAATATTTCAAAAATCACAGTTGACTATGTTAATTCAATATTTGTAATAAAAAAATTGTTTTTTTTTTAAATTTTGTTTACTCCTTTGAAAGTCATACAAGTTTTGAAATTTAAATTAATGTATTATATATTGCTCTTTTACTCAAATTGTATTTTAAGAATATTTTTGTCTTTCATAAGCATTAGTCAGATCAGGCACTTTATAATTCTTCAGACTGATCAAACAGTACAATAAAAGCTTTTTATGATGCTTTTATCAATCATTACGTCATGTCTTCTATTCAACATCAAACAAAATAATTAAGCGGTCAAGCTGTAGGGTCAAAGTTGCTCTAATCAGCCGATAGTGTTGCCCTAGAAACACTTTTATTTTCTATTTTCTATTGGAAACAATTATAAGTGTAAGTCAGATAATTACAGGAACATTTGGATTTATTTAATTAAATAGTATTTATTTATATCTTTATTTATCATAGAAAAACAATAAAAATGGTGTTTAATAGAAATTTAAACCAATAAATTATAACCAATCAAAAAAATGATGATTAATTTTCACGAGTTTTAGCTGAATCGTCAGGTGAATTATAGTTTTCATATTCATT
Organism: Sycophila texana; assembly: GCA_035582955.1. Taxonomy (NCBI): domain Eukaryota; kingdom Metazoa; phylum Arthropoda; class Insecta; order Hymenoptera; family Eurytomidae; genus Sycophila; species Sycophila texana. The sequence goes on from JAWWEN010048652.1 coordinate 9,919, forward strand.
GACCATCGCCAAACAAATTTTTTGAAATGGGGAATTTATTAACAGAGTGTCTGTCTGCTTTTTCGAAATCAAACTGAATCTACACTGATAAGCGAATTAATGCTATCACCTTCGTGCGTAGTCTTGTTCTTTAAAAAATTAAATTAGCTTCGTCAATGCCGTAAAAATTGTTGCCGTTCGACTGTCATTGACTGAACATCAATTCAATCAATAAAAAAAGTGAGTATCCATTTCAATTTGAAAATGTTGAAACAAACGTCTCTGCAGTCCTTTCAATTGGATTAAAATTTAGTTATTTACAATTACTTTATTATATTAATATTTATTGTATCATTGTATAGATGCAGTTAAAAAGATTACTTTTGCTAGCTGCGTACGTATGCTACGTGTCAGCAGTTGGTGAGTGAATGTTACGTTTCTAAAAAATTTGTTGTTATAAATGTATTTTCAATCTATAAATTTAATGCATATTCTTTTGTATCTGATATATATATACTTAAATAAATATCTTTTTTATTTAAGATTTTGATTCGTTCGCAAAAGAATTGAAAGAAGCTGTGAAGAATAGATCAGAACGTAAGTTATAAGAATAATTCTTCAATGTTTATTTTAATCTTTTCTTTTTTTTTTAACCCACTGCCATTAATTAAATATACTAACGTAGAATAAATAATTCTTATACTCCACATATTTTTCTTTATCTTTAAAATGTATAGTAAAATACTATACTACCTAAAGAAATTTAAGCACTATTAATTCAATAAAAGATAAACCCTTACATTTAAAAAAATTTCATACAAACAAGTAATTAAATCTTATTAGCACGTATCCAATTGCATATCACTTTTTCCCTTATAATTTTCTTGAATATCAATTATCATACTCAATTTAGTTTCAATAAAATCTTTATGTGTATCGACGCAGCCTTGCAAAATGGACCAGCACTCATTTCCGAGCCAGAACTCCTTCTGGGCGAACCTCACGGTCTAACTCGCATCAACATCGAGAAATCGGTCCGTCGAATGGTGCTGCGGGACATTTCCGTGGGCGGGGTCGACTACCACTTGGCACGTAATCGCCTCTACTGGAGCGACATCGGCACCGGTGCGATTTTCGCACGACCCTTGATCGCCCACGGATTTGCCGTCTTCAAGACGGAGACGCTAATCGAACGCAGCCCCCAGGAATGGAGACCCCGAGCCATTGCCGTTGATCACGTGGCCGATCGACTTTACGTTCTTGACCCGCGAGGTAAGAAGGTCCATGCCTTCGACCTGGACGGTAAGGCCCATGCCGTCGTCTACGAGGGCAAGTTCTTCGCCCCGATGGACCTGGCTCTTGACCCGATTGAGGGTGTCATGTTTATCGCCGATGGAGACAAGGTATATACTTTTTTCTTAATATTTATATTTTACTTATATTTTATTGAATATTATAAACTACACTCACAAAAATGAATTCTTGCTGTTAGTAGAATTTTCACAATTCTTTCATATTCTCAACAATAAAAAAAAAAGTTAATTATCGTCTTAAAATAAAATTACCAGATGTAAAAGAAATAAAATATACCAGAATAATACAATTTGATCCATTTTACATCATTAAACGAATCATCACCGCCCGCTCAAAAATGCGCCTCAAATCGATACACCGAGAAAAATTTTAGTAGTAAATTTTACTATATTCCCTAGTCAAGTGAAATATAGTAAACGGTACGTGATTTTTTGGTATACTATACTAAA
>JAWWEN010048663.1:0-11658 GCA_035582955.1 Sycophila texana
CACTTCTAGTGTGCGCCATATGTTACTAGAAAATCTAGTAACTTTCTAGTAACTGTTACTATATTTTTTTCTCAGTGGGGTAAGCGGGTGGTACCAGGGGTGGTCGGGGGGTTGAGGGAGTAGGTGACGCTCCGCCCTGTAATCAATAAGAATGGATACACCAGTGCGGGGATTACAGCACGCGGGTAATTGGAAAGACAAGCGGGGCGCGAAGACAAAGAGAAGTTCGACGGGCCTGCTGCAAGACGCGAACAAGATATTGGGGTGGGAGGGGGTGGGGGTGGCGCGCTGCCTTGTAGTTCGCGCCCCGCCTACTATTAGCGCAACGTGCGACGCGCAATTACGTGGATTGTGCGGGCGCGACGGTGCAATTTCACGACGTGGAGCTGAAATTAGTAACGCGCAGTCGGTTCTCTTCATCGAGTGGAGTGGATGATTTTTTTTCGACGCCACAGACAAGTGTTGCGGGGGAGGCTGGTAAAGTGTGCGAATCCATCCGACTGGGGAGCTTTCGATTTTTGATGCATTGAAGAATTTTCCGGTGAAAATTGTATGTGGAAAACATGATTTTAATCATAATGGAAACACAAAAATTGATTCAATAAATTTGAAATTTATAATTTATATTTATTTATGGTTTAATAATAGTTACATTATGTTTTAAATCAATGACGGCGTGATGTTATTCGTGAGAGAACATATCAAGGGTTTCGTACAAAATATGTTATTAAAGGGTTAAAGGTTAGGATAATTATATTTATTCTTTCACGGTGCTCATTATTAATTAAAGTTAAACTAAAGCTCTTTAACTTTTTACATGAATATTGAACAGTTGGCGGAGCTTTTTAATTTTAACGAATCAAGTTTAATCATTTTTATAATAAAATCACTCTGATTTTTACCTGATTCTTAGACAGTTGGCGGAGCTTTATAATGATGCATTGAAGAATTTTCCAGTAAAAATTACGTGAAAAACAATCGTATGGCGGATTTCAAGTACAATTCAAAAATATTCAATTTTTACGGGGAAAGCTCTTTAATTTTTACATGAATATTGGACACTTGACGGAGCTTTTTAATTTTTACGAAAAAAGCTCCGTCATTTTTACAATAAAATCACTCTGATTTTTACCTGATTCTTAGACAGTTGGCGGAGCTTTACAATGATGCATTGAAGAATTTTCCAGTAAAAATTACGTGAAAAACACAATCGTATGGCGGATTTCAAGTACAATTCAAAAATATTCGATTTTTACGGGGAAAGCTCTTTAATTTTTACATGAATATTGGACACTTGACGAAGCTTTTTAATTTTTACGAAAAAAGCTCCGTCATTTTTGCAATAAAATCACTCTGATTTTTACCTGGTTCTTAGACCAGTTGGCGGAGCTTTACAATGATGCATTGAAGAATTTCCCAGTGAAAATCAATCGTGTTGCGGTTTTCAAGCACAATTAAAAAATAAACGAATAATTGGACAGTCCGCGGAGCTTTATAATTTTTACAAGAAATGGGTCAAGTACACTATTTTCCTGCCAGTTTATAAATACGTTTAATCGACGTGCAGCGGAGTAAAACGCGGCGATAAAGCTGAAGGCACTTGCAAGCAGCGCTTGCTGATAAGCGCATATAGGGCCATTAACAAATCCACGTAATTGCTGTCTAAAATTTTACAGGAAAGCTTACTCGACAAATATTAAGTATTAAGGGTAGAGTACAGTGAAAAAAAAAAATCTTTATTTTACAATCAATATTGACAGAAATTGAAATATGTTTTTGCAATAAAAAGATAAAGAAAATACATAGTAAAAAAACAGGCTTATGGAAAATGTCCCCTGCGGGGAACCTTTCATCGAAGGACTACAAACCTGGAAAATTCTGAAATGTTTCATCAAACACTACAATTCTATGTGATGACAATTTGTTTACAATTTTTCGTAAAAAATCGAAATAATTTTTTTAAATTTCCATAAAGATCAAGGAAAATTGTCAGTACCTAAAATAATAGTTTTTTTTTATATGACTATAGTCCATCAACGGCTTCTCGGAAGAATACTGAGGGCTTCTCTCAAGCAGTAATAAAAAAAATAATGAAAATATTTATGAAGCTCAGTTCCCGCTGGCGAAAGCTTGCACCGCTAACACAATCATACAATACACACTTGTACAAACTGAACTTTTCTGTCTATTCATTTACGATCTTTACGGAAATAATCTCTGTTAGATTAACCTCCTCGTAATAAACAATTTTTATAAATAATAAAACGATTTGTAAGCAGATATTTGTATATAATCTGAAAAAAAAATAAAACGCAATCGACTCAAAATCTGCAGCTATAACAAATAAAATTTCTATCAGGCATGTTTCTAATTTACTCTAAATAATGGACACGACCGAATTACGGTGTTTCATTAAACTAAGCACGAAAGGTCAATTATTTCCCCTCCGTCTTTCCGGAAAATTAATCTCGTTATTACCTCATAAATCTTCTTTAAAAAAAAAAGAAGAAGAAAGAAAGAAGAAACAAGAAGCGCAGGCGGCGTTGGTTAAACATCAGGGCCAAGTGTATGTATAGCGCCTCTATGCACTGTGCCGGTGACTTTTCTCGTCGGTGGATAAAACCATCCTGATATTTCAATGGCGCGAGCCTTGGCTCACTGCACCGCAACGAAATTAGCATGACGCGAACTCTTAAGCCCGTGAGCGATCAGGCTTCCAGGAATTAAGGTCGCCCGCGAAAAAAGCGTCCGGTTGAAAATCTAAGCGGGAGAAAAATGAACTCCCGGCGCAAGAAGCGAAGTGCTCCGCTCCGAATAAACGGCCGAATAAGTGCCTTGGCCAGCGGCGGGAGATTAAGCGCCCGGGAAATCGAGTCTTTAAGCGGAGTTTACGACATTTTCCATGTCGATTAAAAAATTTATGGAGTATTTGTTGTAGAAGATTTTTATACGCTGAGAGAATTTTCTCGTAAAAATTACGTGAAAATGACGTTTGGCAATACTGTAAATGTTTACGAGAAAATCACCGTAATTTTTATCTGAATCTTGGACAGATGGTCAAGCTTTACAAATTTTACAAAAAAAGCTCTGTAATTTTTACGTGAAAATCCTCGTGATTTTTGCGGGAAAATAACCGTAATTTTTACGGGGAAATTCTCTCAACCTATTGAAAATAAAAGCGTGAATTTGTTACGTAATTTTGAGACGTATAATAAAACTAGGATAATAAAACTAAGGAGTAGGTAATTTGGCTAAAAAATTAGGTATTTCATCACGTAATTTTAAATAATCATTTTTAAGCTCTGAACTAATTCTTTTTTTTAAATAAATTACATAAAGATAAACGAAGATCAAAAAAATTACCTAACAAAAATATGTAACAAAAATACTATACTAATTCGAACACTTTATTACATACTAAATTACTTACTTTTATTACGTAGTTTTATTACGTAATAAAATTGGGTATTTATTCTCAATAGGGCAGTGTATCAATTAATATACCAAAAATATAAAAATAATTAAACTTCGATTGTACGGTTAATGCTCCAGAATTAAAATTCGTTCACTTAAATGAAAATTTGCAATAAATTGACGAAAGCACTAATTTTGGTTTAACAAAAAACCTTTACGACCTGTACGCCTTATCTCGACTTGCGCTATTTTTGTCATTTCCTTTAAATTTTCTGCATTTAATCTGCTCGAAACGTTTAGAACGTTTTAGTGATAAATTGAAAGAACGAGAGAAGTTGAATTAACGAATTCAATCTCGATTCAAGTGCAAAATCGTAAAAACTTAATTGCTCCGAGTTATACGATCAACACCTTATAAACTTAATTGAAAGCATTTTACTTATTGCCGACGCGAATCTCGTCTTTGACCCGCACGAGACGCTCCTGCGAAACTTTTCAAAGGTATAACTCCTCGCAATTCGTTTTAAAAGTCACAGCGTGATTTATTAAAGTGTACGATAAGAATTTGTATGAAAAAAAAAATAATAATAATAATCCGATGGAAAATTTCAATTGCAAACTGTTTATTTCGATGTCGATCCAATACGATCGTAAGTAAATACCTATACGAAAATTAGAATAAAAAAAACTCTGAAATCAAAAGTATTTTAAAATTTTATGTGATAATAAAATTTTTCAATATTAAAAAGTGAAAATCAGATATTGCAGAGTACACACAGAGAAAAAAAATTCAGTTGAAACAACCGTATATACACATACACGGACAACTATCACTTTTTCGTTGATTGAACGAAAAATTTGTTGAAATAATTAAACATCTATTGAAATAATGAACTATCTATTCAAACAATTAAATTTCTCATTAGAACAATCAATATTTTCATTAAACCAATACAATTTCAGTTAAATCAACGGGTCCGGATCGTTGTTTCAACTGATTTTTTTTTCTTAGTGCACGAATTTTTCGATGTATAACAGGAATACCACTTGACTTGATGTCAACAACTTTGAAAAATATTTATTTTTTACTTTTTAATTAGATATTCTACATAATAAAAATTCGTCTGCTGGATTACTTTTGTCGTAACCTTATGCAATAATTACTTAGGGAATTCTTTGTATGTACTCTGGCTAATAAATAAATAAATAAATAAATATCCAATAAAAAGGTAAGTCTACGGGTTCGCCTTTTTTTTTGCACGAAAATTCATATATTTTTTACACAAGTAGAAAAGAATCAGTCGTTTAGGAGGGAAATTCTTGTCGCCAAAAGACCGAGCGCCGGATATCCATCCGTAATAATAAGTATCTGAAACTCAAAGGAAATTCGGCTATCTAAAATGACAGCCTGCGATTTCTCGTTGAATGACGAGGATTTCTCTTTAATTAAGAGTGATAATCTGATCTCGATAAAGATTGTTGCCGTCCGAGACAAATGGAAATGTCGCCTTTCTCCCTCGTGGACCGAAAAAAAAAAGAAAGGTACCCCCGACCAAAGAAGTCGTTATCACCATTCATCTGGGCGTCTAAGCAAGCCGCTCCGAAAAATTATGCACATCGACGATCGCGATGACAATGACCCAACCCAACGAGTTTATCTCCAGCGGAAAAGAGGAATTCAGGGGAAGAGTACTCGACATCCGAATTTTTTAATTTTGTATACTCTTTTTTTTGATATTAAATCTAAATAATTCGGCTACGGTGGAGGTCATTTGCGGAGAATAGAAGAAACTCAATTAAAACTAAAAAAAATTTCATATTTTCGCGCGACTCCGAGACTATTGATGCTTGCAGAAAGAGAAAAAATTGGCGAGGGAGGGGAGATCGCATTCTCCTTGATTATCTCCTTCTTCTCGTTGATTTGGTCGGTTCCCTCCTCGTTACGATAAATTAATTTCTTGCGTTATTTCCGCAGTGGAATATTGAAAAATATGCTATTAGATATGGTTTAACGCCGGAAGCACGTGAGGCGCCTGATGAGAAAAGAGATGGATGCACGGAAAATAAAGTGCAGCTACAGCCCGTTTCATTAAAATCTCGTTTGTTTTATTTCTTTCTTTATTTTTTTGTCTGGAAGAGAAATTCTGATGATGCGTCACTTAACTGGATGATATAAGGAATTATAATTTTATTTGTTCTTTTCTTATTGTAGAAGGAAATGAGAAATAAAATTGTTATATAGACGATGATGACAACGGCACATTTTTCTTTGCATAAAGATGGAGAGGAGCTTTGTACAAACGTAATTCAGTTGCTTTGTTCGCTATTTATCGCCGAGTATTCCTGAGATTGCGACAGTAAGAAAATATGAAATCTACTGTATATCGAATAAAAAGCAGAAACAAATGTTGATTGAACTCGTCAAAATGATATTATAGAGTGCCACATTGAAATGACCATCCACGCAATTTCATAGTAATATTAAATCCTTATTTTTATTATTTGATTAATTATCTGCTTTTATTTATCAGCGCAGAGATAACAATAGCAATGAAATTAAATTAAATTTCTCCGAAGAAAGAAAAATATTAGATTGTCGAATGAATTATTTTTCCATCAGTAATTGCCTACGATATTTCACCTTCAATTTGCATTTTCAATAATTGTTTGATTGATTGAAATATGTTTGCTATTATCGAAATCCATTTACCGACAGCAGAAAAAAGTATGATAAAAAGAGAATATAAACGTACTGTTTTAAAAAAAAATTGACACTTTAGAATAAATTTCTAATTTTTCTAGGCAACATTATTGTTGGACTTTTAAAAATAGTCGACAAATACACTGAGAGAAAAATTTAGTAATTTTAAGTAAATATTTACTTCAATAGTACTTGTTAAATATTTCTTTGAATAAATTAATTATTTTTTTGAAACTACTAAATTTATTTAGAAACAAATAAATTCATTTATTTTTAAAGAAATATTTGACAAGTACTATTGAAATAAATAAATATTTACTTAAAATTGCCAAATTTTTTTTCAGTATATACCGCAGTACGCAAAGCCTAAATAATAATAAAATAATAAAAAAAAAAATTATTTTATTGCGAATAATCATACATCACATAATAGAATATAAATACAAATAAATAAAATATCTCCGCAAAAATGAACCAGCAGGCATTCATTTCGATGTCGAAAAGGGAGCAAAGGTCGCCAGAAGGTAAAAATAAAGCCACGGGAAAACAAAATAGTTTAAAAATCAAATCGGCCAAGTGAAGTTTTTCATTTATTCAGGCGCGGTAAGACGAGAAAAAAATGATAAAAACGAAGGCAGTACCTCGTAAAGTTTTCCATCTCGCCCGTTACGGCCGGAAGCTGCATATGCGAAAACGGCCCGTGCGAACTTCGGATTTCCGGGATTTTTCTCCTCAACCCCAGGACTCCTCGATATGCCTCGCAAACATTGACAATGGACGGTTCCTCGATCCACGTCACCGCCCCTTTTTTCTACGAGTCTTACGAACGGCTCTTTATTTTTCATTTTTGCTAAGAGCTTTCTGCAATTTCGCGCGTTATAACTTAATCAGGCTAAATATAAAGAAAATGATTTTGAGATTAAGGGAGAGATTTGGAGATCAATTTTATTAGGTACTTGTTGAAGAAGGCACAAAATTACCAAAGTCATGTTTAGCTAAGAGGGTTCGAGAGATATACGTAAAATTCAGACCAAAAAAGAAGAGCTGAAAATAAGTATGATATGTTCTTAATGGTATCTAATTTTTTTAATATATTAAACAATTTTTTTTTTAAATTTTTAATAAACAACAAAAAATTGCATTGTAGCCGGTACTTTTTGTGATCGTCGCTTACGAAGACTAGTAAATATTTAAAAAAAGGCCTGTTTTTATTTACTCCAGAGCTTCTCAAAAAAGGGAAATTAAAATAGATCTTCGTAGGAAGCAACGATATAATCTACCAAAAAAATGACTTACTAAAAATGCTTTACAAACTTTATACCCACGATTAAAATAGTAATAGATAATTATTTAAATAAACAACCACCGTAAAAAATGTCTCAATTTTTATTCAAAAAAAAAAAAAATATTAGTACAAAATACCGATAAGATCGCCCACACGCGCCTCTTGGAATCCGCACTTCCAAGTAGAGGCAAACGGTCCGCGATAAATTTTGCAAAGCTCGCAAGGATCAAACTAAGCTTCTTAGCTAAATCGAAGCTCGTCCGGGACTATATGCAGTGGAAATTAAAGATCCCTATCTCGAGCTCCTCAGACCTCGCGTCACCGAAAATCACGACTCGACGCCTCGAGCGGTGTTAAAAGCTCCCCAAAAAGGACAAAAATAAAAAAAAAAACGTGTCGTCCATTAAGCACATTAAACGGGTGGTCATGTATAATTCATCGTCGCAGAAAAAGTTGCGTACGATTTTTCTTTTTTTATGATCGTGGGAGTATTGCGTTCGTCAAGGGTGGTCCTGTCAAATGGGACACTTTTCATCTCGTGATTTCTTCTTTCTTATAGCGAGCTCCGTGTCTTTAATCTTCTTCGGCGCTTTCCATGCTGTATGCTCACGCCTCTTTGGAAACTTACTCCGGAAGGATCGTCCTCATTTCCTTTATCTTTTACTCGGAATTTAGGAAGTGCGTTTCTTTTGAGATTAAGGGATGATCGGACTTCCGTTCGGTGCAAATTGCTTCGATCATTCGGACTCTTAATCTACTTCTAACCTTTTGACCTTTTGACACGCGTATGTTTTTTTAACGTTTTTCAAACGTCACTATTTATTTTCATTAATAACTTCTTACTAAGGTTCCCAAAGCTCCTAAAAATTTAACTGTAGTATTTGCATGTACGTATAATGCTACATTTAAATTTTCATTAAAATCTGTCTGTTAAATCGTTATGCTGACAAACCTCCTTAATTCCTAATCCAGCACCTCTAAATTTGCTCACGTCGGTCCAAACTCACAGATAAAAGAGACCCACCGCTAATTGCAGCTCTTGTCACTTATCCCACGGCTCTCTCACTCTCTCTTTATTTCTCTCTTTATCTCTGCCCGTTACGAACAAAAAAATCGTTCACATTCCCAAGCGGTTCACGCGCGAGTTCCCGAACAACGCGTGAAAGGTCGCGCTAGTGTGTGCAAACGAGCGACGCGCGAATTAAACCGTCGCTCCTTATTTTTCAGTAAACGATCGGGGGCACGCGCGAAGGGAAATTAACGCCGGATGAGATTGTCCCAGCAAATTACGAGTGTCCGGAACTCGTTTTGCTTCCGAGCGAGAGGATAGCGATTAAAAAAAAAAGAAGGAGAAGGACACGCGGAGGGACTACTACGGTAATTATCGCGACAATGGCGCCGCGGAGGCGAAGGCGCGCGCGGTATTAAAATGTCAAATGTAATTAGCTCGTCGCAAAAAGGACACCCCGACCTTTTTTTTTTATCCTGCTCGAAATTATTACGCCGGGATTCCTCTCGAGCGCGATTTTCTTTTTTTTTTTTCTTCTTCGGGCGCGTGCTCCGACGCGAGTTATTCCGGTCCTTAATTACTCGCTGCTTCGACGTTCCTTTTTTTCGACGGCATACGCCTCGTGACGATGTACCGGCGAGTCTTAATTATTTCGAAACGCTGGCTTTTGAAAAAATAATTTTTAGTGAAATGAATCATCAGTTCATCATTTTCTTTTTAATTTTTAGAGCTTAATTTAGTGCTTTTATTGGGAGTAGAATTTAATGTCGACCTTCGCTTGAAACGTTTACAACATAATTTAGTGCTTTTACTAGAAATAGGATCTAGTATCTTTGCTTGAAACGTTTATCAATCAAATAGCGTTTTAAAATACTTCACAACATCCTGCCATCGTTTTTTTTTTAAGAGAGGATTTTATTTTATTTTTTAAAGCCTGTAATTTAAGTTAGGCAATTAAAGTTTGCTGAGAAAAAAGGGCGCCGTTGTTTCTGCGAGAGGAAAATTTGCACGGGAGTATTGAGTTTGTTCCGCGGAGTCGGGAACTTGTTTATGTGGTTAAATTAGTGCAGATCGAACTTAAGATTCGCGAGGAATTAAATCACCACACGTGTCTGACCAAATACGTATGTTGACTACTTATTACAAAATTATCATTATTACATACGTATCGAAATGTTAAAAAATTTTTTTTTAATGGTACAATTGAACTTCAACTACGGTAACTAAATTAATGGCAATATATTTATATGGTCTATTGAGTGGAATAAAAGAAAAAAGTAAAAATACAGCAGAAGTATACAATTTTTCCTTCTTTTTACTGCAGTGCTCTCGTGTGATGGTATAAAAAGACTTTGAGGTCGAGCGAGAGCAATTGAATTTTGCAACTGGCGTATGATTGATTTTTATAGAGTCCATTTATTTGGACAGCGAAATAACTCGCACGAGAAAAGAGCTATCAACTTTTTTTTTCCTGCCTTATTTTTTCTGCTACCGCTCGTTGACTCTTTTTCACATATTCCGGAAGACTGACGAGAAAAAAAAAGCTAAGCTATCTGCACACTGATGTTTGCTCCTATCTGCACGTGCAAAAAATTTTTATGAGTACAAAGTATTAAAATCGTAATGTGAAATTAAAATTATTATTATTATTATGGAAAAACAACTTGAATGAACTTGATTTTTTACATACCATCGCCAAAAGTGCTTATTTTTACCCCGGCTCGGAAACGAAAAAAGAGCCATTTTGACGTGGGGATGTAAAAAAATCGTATATCCACTACGGAAAAAAAGAAAGAATGCCTCAAATCATATGTTTATTACCCGAGGCTTCGCACCTACACTGAGAATTTATTCTATCTACACTGAGAGAAAAATTTAGTAATTTTAAGTAAATATTTACTTCAATAGTAGGTACTTGTTCAATATTTCTTTAGAAATATTTAGTGACTTCAAAGAAATATTTGACAAGTACTATTGAAGTAAATATTTACTTAAAATTAGAAAACTTTTTTTCCGTGTATTGTTCTGCGTAATCTTTCGAAATTTTGTGGAACTATACCTTAAAACTCGCTCCAGCGAACATAAAACGAAACCTCGGTACAAGGCAGCGGAATTAACAGGAGCCGAGGAAAAAGCAGAAGCAAAACAATAGTACCTTTCCGCGAGCGAAAAAGCTCGGCAGCTTAATTAACTTTCAAATAAGTGTATAGAGCGCAGGAAGGAGATCATCTTGGCGTGAGGATAAACGGTGGCCAAAGCAAACGAATGCAGATGCTGCTTTAAATATTTTACCATATCGTCGGTGCCTCGAGCATACACGGAGCGAATTTCACTGGCGGCACAACCGGGCTTCCTCACTCACGTAAACAGTTTTGTGGAAACAATGTTATGCAGGATAAATGCCGCGGATTCGGGCACGTGCGCTCTTGCCGGTAATTTTAAGGCGCGAGGCAAACGTCGCTGATGTAAACTCGAAGCTCGAATGAGCGAGTCCCGTGGTGACAAACTCTAGTGGCTCTACGCTAGTTAGACTTCAATGTTTGGTGAAAAATCAAGTGCGAAGTTTTTTTTTTTTTTTTAAATACGATGAAAAATAAATTAAGAAAATTTTAACCACACAAGCAATATAATAGAGTCTACTACACTGAAAAAAATTAGGAAATTCAACAAAATATTTCTTTAAGTAGTGCTAATAGTAAATAGTTTAATTGAATTAACTAAATGTTTTGTCGAATCAAATATATCATTGAAGTAACTTTATTTAATAGTTTCAACAAAATATTTAGTTAATTCAATGAAACCATTTACTTGGCACTATACTTAAACAAATATTTTGTTGAATTTACTAATTTATTTTTCAGTGTAAGAGTAAACAACAAGAAATCTCGAAATTAAAAAATCATTTTCTTTTACAGTATTATAATAACCCTTTCACAGTGCATGACGGAAAAATCCGTCATAAAAAAATGGCCACGACAGTGCATGATGAAAAAATCCGTCATAAAAAAATGTCCACGACACTGCATGCTGGAAAAATCTGCACATTTTGATACATCTTTATAATTAATGGCCACTGATTTGTGTTCAGTGAGCTAAAAAAAAAACAGAAAAGTAAATTAGTTTATTTTTCTAACAAGGAAAGGTACCCAACCCGAACTCACCGATTTTGATAATTTTTATATATGTTGTAGAACATAAAAAAATAAAATTTACGTATTTTTTTTTATCGGCTAATATTCACTTTGAAGG
>JAWWEN010048674.1:0-11658 GCA_035582955.1 Sycophila texana
TTACTACTTCAATTGAGTTTTCTCAAAGTATCGAAACATTCTCGAATGAAATGCATTTAGGGGATAACTACCTTAAATTGAAAAAATAAGAAATATGTACTTGAGAATTACAATTATAATCTTGTACAATTGTTTTAAGGTTGAAATTAAAAATACTTCTATCTGATGAATCAACATTCCACATTAGATTAAACAAACAATTATATTCAATTTGAATGCTTTCAATTAAAAATTATTATAATCTTTTAAAGATTATTGATTCGAATATACATTTTACCTATATCTGTTTTAAAATGAATTTCACCGCTTGTTACCCTCAATCTTAAAGCTGTTCAATTCTTTTTAGATATTTTATGAGGAAATTAATTTTGATATTACGACGATAATATTACAGCTACGTTTCATATATGAAACGACGACAGGTAATTGCGCTATTGATATAAATTCTACTGTATATAACTCGATTAAAATGGAGGCACTCGTTTCGCAGCTAAAAGTTTACGTTTAATTTTACAATTTCTATTCCGATTTTTCAATAAATGCAACGGAATGTTGTAGGCAAGACTATAAAGAACACTATGAAAAAAAATACAATAAATAATAGTATATAGCCAATAACAGGAATCGTCAGTGAACGCTTGAGGCGCTGATTTTACAATCAATTTATTGACGTGAAACAGCAGTTCGCACTTTATACACTACATGTATCTACAAAATTTACACAAACTGATCCAATCACCGTCCAAAATAAAAGAATTGCCAAATAAACGAATCACCGAGCGAGCAGAAAAAAGGCAATTCAAGCTATGTACGGAAGAGAAGAGAGAAAACGCTTATGATTGAGCATTACGATTTTCCTCGCGCATGCCATCTCACAAGTGCGCGAAGCGAGAGGGAGAAGCGCGAAATCGCAAAGCTCGACCATTACACGTGCGCCCACCTAAATGCGGAGCAAGTCGAGACGTCGCAGCGACAATTTACGAGGCGGGCGTAAAATTTCCATAAAATCAAAATCCGCGCGAAGCCGAAAGCTCGCCCCCCTTCTCGAGTAACCGATGGATATTATATCCGGGCGCTCGCGCTCCATTTAACGGCGACGCGCGCGGCTTCACCCTCATCCCCCACGCCATAGGGAATGGCTCGCATTCTCGCCGTAACGAACGAGCGGGAGGGATCCAGGACCAGGAAATTATACTATAAGGACCGTTCGAGATGATTGCCCGCGAGCCGCGCACTTGTCTTTTGCCCAGACACGACCGCAACAAAAGGCCTGGACGGCGTTTTGTCCTACGCTTATACGCGGTCGTCCGCATGCGCGGCACGCGCGCCCGGATATTACTACTGCGTCGCCAAAACAAAGGCTGGCTTTTTCCGCCGCCGCCGGAGCCGCGATCATTCGATCGAGGCAGCGCGCCTCTGTTGCACCGGAATGAGCACTGGACCGCGTAGATGGCAGACGTTGAATTCTCGGGGTATTGATCGGGCCGGCGGGAAGCGATTTGCGACGACGATAGCGATCTTCCCTCGATGCAGGAATTCGTCTTGAAAATTAACCAATGGATATATAGCTCCTAAGGGGGGAATTCTGATTTATTGGAATACAGCAGGTATAATTGCCGAAATACCTTTGTGGGGAATCGATTTTTGATATAAATATTGAGGTTGGTATTGATCGTATCGCATATTAAATTAAAGGAAGACAAGAGAGTAATAGCGATCTGCA
The DNA here is from genome assembly GCA_035582955.1 of Sycophila texana. Lineage (NCBI taxonomy): Eukaryota > Metazoa > Arthropoda > Insecta > Hymenoptera > Eurytomidae > Sycophila > Sycophila texana. Next base: position 1,724 of record JAWWEN010048674.1, read on the forward strand.
GATAGAACTTATCTAAATCCTTGCGAAAAAATTATGCAGAGTTTGTGTAGAATCTATGTAGATTTTTTCAGGACTTCTGCAGAAAATGTACTATGTAAATCTGAATTAGTGAAATTTTGATGTATATAGTAATACATTGCAGGTTAAAAGTATCCCACTAATTGAATTAGTGAGATACTTTTCACTAGGAATATGTGACTATTCACTTAAGTTTAGTGAAATCGGAGAATTATCACTAATTCAGATTTAGAGAGTACACAAAAATTTTCTGAATATTTTCTGTGGAAATTGTGCATAAATTTTGCAAAAAATGTTTGTGTAGATTTTCTGCAGAATTTGTGAAAAAAATCTGTATAAATTCTACACAAAACTCTGCATACAATTTTTCTACAAGTAACTGAGAAAATCAATAAAATAAATCTAATAAAATATTGAAGTAACGCTTCGCATGAAGAATATCATTTAATTATTATTATTAAGAATTATTTCTTTTGTACCTGAAATTGTATCACAATATCAGAAATAATAACATTACTGTAGTTTATATATTTGTATATCTAAAATTTCGTTGTAATAAGAGACTGTTCATTATATTTTTCATAAATATAAATAAAACAGGGATTTGCATGGTTATTTGAATGACGTACTTTTAGTAATAAACAAAGTCTTCGAAATTATGTAAAGTCGGAATTCAATAAATTTTAATTTATTAAAGGCAGTTCAAATTGTGTAGTAAATATTGTTTACAATTTAAATATAAAATTTAAAACTAAGCACTTGCATTCCAAAATTATCTAAGAAAAATTATTGAGTAATATTTACAGGTCTTATTCCATCTTTTCCCAAACCAAACGGTGCTTTGTCAGATGTTCTTAAGAAGTACATTCCCACTGGTTTCTTTATTTGGCCGTTCCAGTTAGGGAATGAAATTGGTTCACTACTTTCGCAGTCACCCGCCAAGAATTTCTCATAATTTTCACAGCGTACAGCCAAAAGTCCTTTCGGTCTTGTAATAGCCTCGGCGTAGAATAAATAGGCTCGATCATGGGAACAATCAACATCTTCTGCGGTACAACCAGGTTGTGTAGGTCCACCAGCATTCGGATAAAAATCTGCATGTCCTACGGGTTTCGTTATGCCATAATGCCCTATGTTCGTGTGAATGATCTCAACGAGTGAAGCATCTTCCGTAGAGATTCTGCTACCTGGACCTGCCAATTCAAAACCGGCAGCTGCCGGATCTAAGCCTGAAAAAAACAGAAATTTAAATTTAAACGTACTGGACTAGTTTTCCAATTCCTTTTCCTTCTACGATTATATAATAATTAATAAAAGAAGATTTTTGTGTAAGAATTAATATAAAAGATCATTATTTAAAACTATTACATTAAGTAATACCCAGAATAAAGGAATAATTATTATAAAAACAGATCTTTTTAATTTAATAATAAATTATTCCCTTTTCTGCTACATATTGTTACAATTGCCTTTTTAATCTTTACACTACCATTGGTTGTATACTGGCCAGAAAAAAAATGACTAACGACTTTGATTGGTTCTAGAGTGACCACGTGGCTAATCAAATTGAGAATTACTGTCTTCACTTTTCGGCTCAATATTTCTTAAGAGGAATGTTGTTGTTGATAAAATGCAACGTTCAGACTTTGACTTTTAAACATTACGTAAGTGTAGGTAATGATAACAACGACGTCAGATAATTCACAATATAAATACGGTCAATCGGAGAAAGATATTTACGTAAGCATTTCTCTATCGCAATAGAAACAGTTATTAGACTGTTTCTATTGCGATAGATAACATTTATATAACATTTAAAAGTGGATAATAATTTTATACTCACCAACAATGTGACCAATTTTGTTCGTTGTTTGATATCCAGCCAGTCCTACCACCTGAGCGCCCAACGAATGGCCGACTAGAGATATACTGTTCCGATCGCTGCCTTTGCTCTCCAGAAAGCCGATCATTTGCGCTATATACCTGCCTACCGTTTTTGTTCGTGCGGCCGCTTCCAAATAATTTAGTTTCGCAATGTTGCCCCAATCAATAACAATGACGTTGTAATCATCGTGCTCAAGGAAAGCTGCATCAAAGCACAACATTGGCCTTTGAGTCAAATCAAAATTCATGAAACTATTTTGCAGAATATTGCTGTTTTAATTAAAATAAGCGTTTCTAATTTAACAAAAAAAAAAAAAAAAACATGCTTGAGTGAATGTATCAAAGTTCTTTTATCAATAAGTAAGAGACTTTTTCGTACCTTTTCGGACGGTTTTACAATTCAATCCTTGATAAGTGTTTAACCAACCGTGCGTCATAAACTTGACGGCCTTATTAGCATTAAACGAACTTTTCTCCAACGTTTCTACATCGTCAACCCACAATTGTTGAGGATTTTCTGGATTTCTTCGTGTATACAGAAAGAAACGCACATCTTTACGAAGATCCACTCCAGTGTCGTTAAATTCTATTTTAAAAGTATAATTAAGCATGCCTTCGGTATTGTATCCTAAAAATAGAACAATCGTTAAGTCAGCATTTTAATCAGGCTTAATTGGATTTTAGGTTAGGCTAAAATAAAATAAAGTAAATTAAAAGAATAATTCTGTTCGTAACATATATTAATAGATAGAATATTAGCGTATATAATTTAGAAAATATTAAAAAGTATATACTTGTTACACAAAATAACAATAATACAACGTTAAACACAAGATATTTCATAGTGGACTGTTGATAAACTCTTGAAAACATTCGAACTGAACTGTGACATACAGCTGTCTGAGTAGAGCACAGATAGCACTGATAGCAGATTCGTTTTGCATTATCAGTTTTATGCTTATCGGTTTTTTTTCAGTACCAAGTTTCTGTTATCACATAACGTACACTCGCCTCGAATTGAAACTCGAAGAACAATTCAAATATTTGCAACGTCGCATGAAAATTTTTAAATTGTTCTTCGAGTTTCAATTCGAGGCGAAGGTATGTGATTATAATTTTAAAATAATATCACGATACAAATTATATTAAAATTGTTTATGAATGTTTACGCAAATATTAAATAGCTATTATGGTTATGTGCCTTGCCTTTTTTTAAATATTATACTGTACTTACTGTTCAAAGATTGAAGAAAATTCAAAATGCTTACTGAAGTATTATTATTATTGATTCAGTTTCCGTGAGCAAGCAAGCAAATACTAACATTTAATTAAAAATTCTTTAATATAAACCATTTATCAATGTCAGCAGAAGAGGTTATAGTAGTACTACGTCCGTATTAGTGTGTGGCTCAACGCGATGTCACATTAGTATCTTGTAATCTAATTTACATAAAACAACTTTGCATATTCGCTCATGCCCATTTTAAATGAGAGAAGGAAAACAAGTTTTATAAGCGAAAGAGATAATGGAGAAGACAATCAAGAGGTAAAAACTTGAATGCTAAAAATATCACAAGTGAAAAAACCACCACCAATTCATTGGCACGTGGCTTCATCATAAAAATTTATTGTTCTGTTTTAAATTATGTAACAATCGTTATCAGATATGCGCGCACTACGTACAAAATTGATAAATAATACTTATAAATATTTGTTTTCATACAAAATTTTAATAAAATTTAGTAATAGTGAATACAAAAAATTTTACATCGACTTACATTTTACCAAATGATTGAAATTTCTCACAAGAAAAGTGATAAATGAAACTTGTACGATTTATGTGGTTTAAGTTTGACTATGTATGTGGTGACAATTTTGTTTAAATAAAATGTTGATAACTTTTATTATTATCATAATTAACAAAAAAAATGAGAAATTTATTATTAATTTTGATATCAATTGTTAACGCGGGTCACTTGTATCTTTCAAATAATGCATGATGTTTAAATTTAAAAGTAAAATTAAATTTTACTTCCTCTTTAAACGGTATGAAATAATTAAAATTAAATATCAACATAAAATAAACTTTCACAGGGCATGCGAGTTTGAATAAACAGCAATTATTCAGTTTATGCAGAAATTTGTGTTTATTCTTTACAATTAGGGTGCTAACCGTGTGTCAGATCTAACACGTTAATTAATAGCAAGATCAAAGATCTAACTGGCATTTCTCTTGATTGTTATAGAATATCGACGCCGTTCCAGGTGGTTGCCGTGGCTTTGATACTTGCCGGAACAATATCCGCTCTGATCGGTCATTGCTGCTCTGATCACAGGACGCTCATCGCTTGCGGCCTATTTCTCGTGGGTGGTAAGTTTCCAAGCTTCAAAAGCTCTTAGCAATTTTTCTACCTTCACCTTAAATTAAACACCTTAAATTAAAAAGATTCTCCCAAAAACATATTAAAAAACAAATAATATAAATACACTATCCCGAAACCTCTGCAATTAATATCCGAGAAGTATAGCTGCCGAAGTGTCAATATTTTGATGAAGTCAGTAGTATTTCCACCGCCATTGGCTATACCTGACTGAAAAAGCAGCTCACAAAGGCTCTCGTTAAACTTTATATTCCGCCATAATGAAGTTACGCCGGAAAATGATTGCACGAAAAAAACGATACGTTGTGAAAAAACACATCGACGCTAGGAATAAGTGCCTCCACAAAAAAGCGAAAAATTTAATTGAATCATTTAGCTGGGCAAACGGACCGAGCCGCTCGAAAATCTATTTACGAGTGTTGTATGTCGGCAGGAAGACCGAAAAATCACCGTAAACTCGATCATACCCTCACATCGATGCCAAACTAAAAATGCTCCTGTGAAATTCGAGTGAAAATTCGAAAAGCTGCGGCTGCGGATTTCGTTCTTTGTTGTACACCGATCAAGTAACATTGCTTTGTGTACCCATTTTGAGACGTTGATTGTTCTCCTGAAAAGCGGAGAATCTCACCTTTAATAACAATCTCAAAATAATTTTGACGTGCCTGAATTTACGGGAATAAAGTGATTGAAAAAGAATATAATGATGCAAAGAGATTTATTGTTTGAAAAAATTCGATAATTAGAAAAAAAACAATTTTAAATAAAAATATTTTATCTGTTTAAATAATATAATTTATTTATGTTGTGCTAATTATTTAAACAAAAAGGAAACTACAATGATCCACATATTTTTCTGCGTTATTAAGTTTTTTTTTTTTCAATAATTTATTCTTTATCCGATACTCCTTTTAAAGGTTCCATTGTGCCTGCAAATAAATTTGTTTTAAATTATAACGATAAGATAACAGGATTATACGATAAAAAAAATTGTTTTTATTATCTAACGATAACGATGACGTTATTTATTTATTATGTTTAAAACGAAGGCAGATTATCAAATTTTAAATATAATATTTATAACGCAGCGGAGAGGTTTAATTTAATTCTGGAAATAAATGATTATTGCACATTGAAGAATAAAAAATGGCTTAATCAATAAAGCACGAATATAAAATAAGCCATATTTGCTCAAAAAGCACACCAAGCGCTTTTCGCAGTTGACTGGCCAAACCCTGCTGCGTATAATTACAAACCGCACCAACTCGCGTTTACACATAATTTGTTGATTTATAAATCACTATACAGTCGAATTAACGAGTCTAACCTTAAATAGCTGCATCAGCTGTCGATTCAATTTCTTATTAACAAAATAAATTAGTTAGGAGGACGAATATACTCCAAAAAATTTACAAAAAATCAATTTTCTTTTAATTTAATATTTTCCACTTTCTGTAAATTTTATTAATTATTGTGCATATTATTATTCTGCATTTAATTCGTTAAAATAAAATTTAAAAATTATAATTAGTGGTCCAGCTTGTAACTTACTATATTCAATTGTTTTAAAAAAAAAAAAAATAATTCAAAAAAACTTTTTAAATGAATTTCCAGCGATTTATTCTATTAATTTAGGTTGCTTAATTTTGAGTCGATGAATTAAAACGAAAAATTGGAATTTACCAAGACATACCGCAATTCTTTCCATTGACTTTTGCCTTGACTTTATAATTGAAAAGTTCCTGATTAGCATGGAACCAACGCGTGGACGATCAGAAGCTTCCGCCGTCCCGGAAATAAGAATGAGAAGCTCTCGTTAACTCGCTCGGGAGGATTCAATTAAATAAATTTGCTGGAGGATCTCGAACGCGGATCACTGTGATTTTCATTCACCCGGATAATTTTCGGACCTAACTCTTTTACATTTAATTTTATATTTATTTAAACCGACATACTTTTCATGAACTCGTAAGGGATTTTCATTTACATGGAAAAAAATTACAACAGTCAATTTTAATGTCCTTCTTTTAAAATTTGCAAGAGCTGCAGATAAAATTTGAAATAAATTATAATAAATTTTATAAGGAACTGTAACAGACGGTATAAGGATCACAATAAAATTGATTATTGGAATTTTTAGTGGAAAATTTCCGCACCCCACAGAATTACAGAAGCAGGCTCCCAACAGTTAGAATTTTCAACTTGGTCGACCAACACAACAAAGTCCACTTTGTCGAAGCACTGCTCCAGCTTCTTTAGCCGCCGGCCGTTTACGCATTTCATCTGTACGGCTGCACTCGCCTTCAGGTTTTTTCATTACTCGCGGCGATCGCTTGCGTGCGAGTTTCATTTCTGCGAAGCTTCCACCGCGTAAACTTTACTTTCCAAGTTCCTCAAAGGGCAAAGAGGAGCAAGAGAAGAACGATGCGATGGAAAGGCGAAACTAAAGCAGAGCTCAATTTTAAAGGCTATGCTGACGCCGCAAGGAGTCGAGCCGCCAAACAAATACGGGGAAATTATTAAGGGTTTCCCGATGCGCCTGGCGAAATTAACAATGGTGGAATTGTTCCTGCATAGTTATTCGCGGTAAAATAGTTCCACTCGCCGTGGCGTTTACGCATCACGGCACTTGCGGACTTTTCCCTCAGTCTACGCCCTACACGCTGCAAATTAGAGGATGTCTTTATTTTACCCTTTTTTTTCCCTCCTCAACTTTGAAAAACATGCGTAAAACTTTGCGTAGCGCCGTCCGGTATAACAAAATGTTTTACGGCGTTATTTTACATTTTAGAAATTTAATATACTCATTCGCGCGGATTGCGCCGACTCACTGAATTGCGCGCTCTCGTGTAAACTGCTGCTGGCCGTGGACCGGACGGGGAATTTTAATTTAAGCGTAATTACAGCGTCAACGTTATAATTCAAAGCGAGCACAACGTGTTTCTGAAGCCAAGTTTCCAAAATAGACAGTTCCGAATTAACTTTATCGCGTGTGTCAATCGGCAATTCTGCAGCATCATTTCTCTCGTTGCACGGCGGAGAATTTTGCGATAGAAGTAATTTCCTGAAGCTTCTATATTGTGCGCAACAATTTTCTCATTAAAATTCCACAATTAAATACTGTGATTTCGTAACAGTACGGTTTGTATTATTTCTCAAAAATATTATTTAAATTAATTTCACGTATGTTAAAAATATTATTAATTTAAAAAAAAATTTAAACATAAGGTTGCATTGTTTTATTGCTCGTCATCTGCACGTGTAACATTTTAATTATATTTTAAAGTATTGTTTTAAATATCAATCAAAACGTTCACAAAATGATGTTAATATCACGAAAAAATATTATAACTATGCAAGCAGTTTATTTAGTTTTTATTTATTTTTATTTATTTATTTGAAACCAGTGTTACAATTACCACATTTTCATAGACCAAAGTGGTAACTCCTATAGAGGTATTACAATACCTGTGCATAGGTCTGGCGTAAAACTTATATCTATCTTAAAATTAACTTAAAACTAATTGTAATAACTTATCATAAAATTTTTTCTTATGCAATTATAACAGTGTATAACAGTGATAAATTTTTCATTTAAACAATATGCCAATTTTGAACACTTATTAATTAACAATATATTCTTATAGTCTATAATACTTAGGTTACTACAATCTATCGATTTACAATTATTTGTTGTTTTTTATCCATATCTTTAGTTTAGCTTTGATTGTGTTTTTATTTCCCGTTAGTCCTTTAACTTCCATAGGTAGTTCATTGAATGTTTTACAGCTTATTTTACTAGTTTAAATTTCGAAATATTTATTCAAAATATATTGTATGTAAATTGAAATACTTGCCTTTAAACCTTCCAGAATCTTTAATAGTGTAATTAAAACTTTATCATTTTAAAAGTATAAAACAATAAACAACTTTTACTTGATAATTTTTCTTGGTGTAATGTGTACAATCCAGCCTTAAAATCCAGCCTCGTCGCGCTATAGTACAAAATAGTCAAGTCGACAGTCACTATGGGAGCTTGTATGCATGCACAAGCAGCAACGCTAATGGCTCTGTGCGATGTAACTCGATGCATTTGTAAATTCGCTGTGCCTTTCCACTGCGCGGTCACGACTACTGTAATGCTGCGAGGTTAATGCACCCGCGGGCTACAGTAAACGACAGGAAAGGGAAGGAACTAAACGTTTACATTAAAATAAAAAATTTCTTTGTTTTATTCAAGATTTTTTCTCTGAATATATGAATTGTCAAGAGGTCCTAATTTTTTTATTAATTATATATTGTTAAATCAAATTTTGTAAAATAATAAACAATTTAATAAAATTATACTAAATAATTTAATTTAATAATTTGCCTGTATACGCAAAAGTAACTTTAATCAAATAATTTATATATTAAGCTTAATAAGATGATTTGTGGGCAACACGTTCTTGAGCAAAATTTCGGAAACATAGGAGGGAGTACGATCTCCGATGAACTATTGGGAAATACGTAAATTTTTATTTTCAATCCATCCTTTCGATAGTTTTATTTATACTGCCTTCATCGAGAATTTCAATGCAAATATTTTTCACTTTAAAACCTACGGTTATGCATACGAACACAGTAGCTGACTTTTTCAATAAATGGATTTAAACTCGTGTTGACTGAAGAAGCAATTAAATTTAATAGGAACTAATTGCTTCACAACAATAATTCTGCTGACTATTAAAGGCGAAAGAATTTTTTTTCATAAAGATTTGAGTATTTAAATTATTTCGTATAACAATATTTGAATAATAATCTTATTTTTTCCGCAATGAATTGATACAATTCGGAATGGTGATGGAAAAACATGCACAACGGAAAAAACGTACATCTATTGAAAACATCGCTATATATTTTTTATATTTACAATTGCTTTTTTTACAGTGAAAAATACGTGTATTAAAGTTCTTGATAAAGGTAGGATTGATGAAAATACCGAAACGTAGAATTGAAAATAACAGCTTTTTTTCACCCGTTTGTCCGGGATCGCCCTCCTCCATGTTACTTATGAATATTTAACAATTACAAGTACTGCATTTATTACGCAGAATCATTATAATGTCTTTAATGGAAATTAAAATTATCAGAAAGAACATTTCTATTTACTCAATTCAAAGTTTCTACTGCAGGTGCTATAGTTTTTCCAATTGTTTTTCTAATTATAAAATTCGACCTTTTATTCCACACATATGAATACAAAAATTTTGCATGTGAATTCAAATACAGAACAACTTGTTTTATACAAACATTCAAAACTACTATTTTCAGAAATATTTCCTCACGAATCGCGGGTTAGCAGAGAAAAAAAGTTAAAGGGGATGTCACCATAATCAAAAGCTATTGTATCTAAAAGGATTTTCACCTTAAAATGAGAGGCAATGATGGGGGGTGTGAGAGGATCAGTGCTGAGAGGCTGGAAGGGGGACCGAGAGCGGTTAGAGGGGAGGATTGATAAAGAAATATACTACTTCTACGTTTTCTTTCACTGAGAAATAAGAAGTAGTAAGGGGCGACCAATGATGGGTACTAAAGAAATAGTTATTTATGCACCAAGGGAGTAAAATAGGCGATTATTCCCGCGGGTGAGGTTTGCTGCCCGAGCTTTAG
>JAWWEN010048685.1:0-11655 GCA_035582955.1 Sycophila texana
GTGTGTGTGTGTGTGTGTGTGTGTGTGTGTGTGTGTGTGTGTGTGTGTGTGTGTGTGTGTGTGTGCGCGTGTGTGTGTGTGTGTGTGTGTGTGTGTGTGTACGGCTCTGACGTCACTGCGGTCGTTCAACGGTCCGAAATGGGGAGGAGGAGAGAGCTGCCGGGGCGGGACGATGAAAAGAGGCGAGCTGCGCGACGGCGAGTCCCAGTTCCCGAGGCGCGCCGGGGCGAGCTCCGCGACGCGAGCACCTCGGGGAGGCCATGAAAACTCTCTAGGTCATATATGCGCCAGACTGGGTTAGGCCTGCGCTACCCCCGAGTCCAGAGACGCGCCTCGCGCCTCGATCTATATAGCGATTACTTCGAACCTTACTGGCGGCTCTACTGCCCTCACCCCCTACTCCCCCTCCCCCTTCCCTTTTTCCTTCCTACACCCCCGCGGCATCGCTCCCCTCTTCCTCTACGGAGCGAGCGATATGCGCCTCCCCGAGTCTTCCGCGGGGAGGAATTGCCTTCGCGAACCGCAAGGGCTCTCTTGGATTTTTATTACTCTCTCTCTCTCTCTCTCTCTCTCTCTTCATTTTTTATTAAGCCTTTTTATTAAATCTCGACTCTCTCGCTTTTTTTTTTAAAATACTCGCATATTTTGTTTTTTCGAACTTTGCAATCTACTTTTTATTGCTTCATGCTGTATTTGACTGGGCTTTTTACCGCGCGCTGTTTGGTGCTTCTATCTCTTTTATTGTATCCCTTCGTTTAAATGTTTATTACTTTATTTTGTGTTATAAAATAAATTGCGTTGATGAATTGTCATTTTTTATTTTATATATTATTGGTTGGCGGGAATAAAAACTCATTTACTAGAGACTAAGAATCGTTTGATGCCCAAACATTTTCTTTCCTTTAAGACTTTTATCATTTTTCAAACGAAAATATGAGTAAATTACATATTTAAGAAAAAATTGGAGGACTAATCTTTATACCACTAGGTATATCACGCAGCGAAGCGAAATTAATGATACTTCAACAATTTGTTCCTTACACGTATTTTTTCTTTTTTAAATTCAATGTTTAATTACTAACGTAACATTCGCAGTGATTTTTAATCTATAACTGTATCTTTATTAATAAACGTCAACGAAAAAAGAATATGTGTCGATTATTTTTGAATATTTTTATTTGATGGATTTAATGGAATTTTTGAATAACTGCAAGGACCCATAACACTTCTTTAAATAACTATATCTGAGTCCCATAATTATTTTCAACATTGAAAAATAAATTTGTAAATCAACGATAAAAGTAACTTCATCGCACTGCAATACAGTACTAATCTAATTAAGTATACTTCGTGAAACAAGAAAAGTTCAAATACGTAGACGTTGGTTTTGTTATTGAAAGCGCAGCACAAAAGCAATAGACTCTAATGTTTACCGAACGAAGAGGATTATTAAAAAAAAAAAAGTAAACGAAAAGCAAGAGATTTCTTTTGTCAAGTCGGAAAACTTTGAGCTGCATTATGTTCATTCTATCCTCCCGTTTACCTTTCAGGCTTCTCCCATAAGTAGATACATCCGCGTCCGGTGGGACTCGCCGACTAAAGCAGCAAAGTTCGATCGCGAAAGTAGGGCCAACTGCTTGACGAAGACAGCATTGTGCGCCTTTCTTTTTAAGCCCTGAGGAAATAAGAAGTTAATTCATTGAATCCGTTCGATTTAATACTGCACTTTCAAGTCGCGTCCGCACGAAAAGTAACGGCCGACTGTTTAGAATTTTACTTAGTTTCTACCGACCGGCAATTAATGAAACTTTTCTTAGCTTAGGATCTCTTAATTCCAGTAATTTGTACGTTTTTTGTCTTAAAAGTCTTTTATAAGTAATAATTATAAAAAACTTATCTTACAGTAAAATTTACTATATATATATATAGTAAAAATTGTTATTAATTAAAGTAAAGTGGAGATATACTCACTTTTAACAAAAAATTTTTATGTTTCATAGTATAGTAAAAATTATTATTTTACACTGTACTTGTTCGCAATATATTATTGCAAAAAATAATATAAATGGTGTTAGAATTCGATTTGCGTCGAATATATCCTTCAGTAACTATATTTAATGCAGTACATTTTACTGCAGCAACATTTTTCTCAATATAAAGAGCGAGTAAATCTTAGAGAGCGAGTTTTTTTCGTAAGTAAATAATAAATCCATCAATAATGAAGTCAAGGGAAATTTTTCTCAAATTTCTCGAAGTAAACGTTTCTTTTTACGCATGCGACACTTACGCATGCAACTTACATTGAAAAAAACCTAAGTAACCGTAAAAAGTAATAAGGTGAAGCGTGAAATTTCCGCGCGTTAAGTTCAAGTGCCCCGAGTCATAAAAACGTAAGAGTTTTATGCGAATGCATTTCGCGAAAGATGTATTAAGGGGAGGACGTGAAAAAAGCGCGCGACCCGAGTGCGCAATTGGTGCATTACCGCATAAAAGGGTGCGCTGCGTCAAAAGTTACGGAAAGAAGAATCTCGAAAGATTAGAAAAAAAAAGGAAAAAAATTTGCATTATCAATTAATGAGCGTGAATGGTGTAACGATCTTAAACCTGAAGTTACTTGAATAATGCATTGCACATTAGCTAAGTAGTGCACTGAAATATTGCTTTAAAAATCACGCTCGATAATTTGAATTTTTTAAGACAAAGTATAACGATTTCATCATAATGAAATATTGGTATTTTATTTCATTATAGAGGAGATAAAAAAATAAATTAAAAAAGAAACAGATGCTAAAATAAATTTAAAATATCTCCGTGTGGCCAATTTCCATTTATAATTAAAATGTAATAAACTTATCTCACGAAAATCCTTATGTCATTCTTCCATCGGATGAAACTATAATATTAATTCTGCATAGGAGCTTTTAAAGGAGCTTTTTTGCGTCTCGCACTATTTTATCGATTTAGTAGATCATCAGATTCTTCATTGTTATTTCACTGCGACTTATTTCGTTTAGGGCTTGTGAATCAATTTTATACAAAAGCTTTTAAAGGAGCTTTTTTGTGTTCTCCCATTGAATTTTAGTTTTCTTATCGATTTTGTAAATTATAATATTTCACATTGCTGTTTCATTGAATATGACTTCTCAACCCGACTAGTGATCATGAATTAATTCTATATAAGAGCTTTAAACGGAGCTTTTTTGCGTTTTCACATTAAATTTTAGTTTTCTTATCAATTTTGTAGATCATCGTATTTTACACCGTTATATTTAATTCTTGTTATTTCTTCTTAATTCGTCTATAGCGATTGTAAATAAATAAATAAATAAATTTCGTATCGATCCCTTTGTAAAGAGCATTTCTAACCCGTTTAATACTTAAACAAAAAAATAAATAAAATACAATAAAAAATAATAAAATAAATAAATATCATTTGGCAGTGTGCGTTTGAAAGATAACGACTCAAACGGTCGGCAGATATATGTATAAAAGCGGCTATTTAAATTTTATAATTCGGAGGAGATCAGCATCCGTGCGCGGATCAGGCGTCATCGCAGTCTTGGAAAACAAAATCCCGGGCTGTGCTCGTCTCGAGGCTTCACTGCTGGGCGTCGCGGATAACCGAGCTCCGAGGGCGCATAAATAAGCGCGAGGAGCCCCGCCGGGACAACGCGAACGCGCAGGGCCGGCCCGGAGATATCGAGCGCACGCAGACTCACCTACTCCCTTCCTCACCCTCCAACCCCCTGTTTCTCTCTCTCTCTTTCTCTCCCCGTTTCTTTTTTTGTTTTTTTTCTCTCTCTCCCTTTTTTTCGCCGTAAAGCGGGCCCCGCAATAAGCGCGCTTTCCGCGAGTGCGCGATGAAAAATCATGGCCGCCTCTTCGGAGGCAACGGCGCCGCGTGACGTCAGCGGGCGAGAAAATAGGGCGACGCCAGGTGACTGCAACCCCCCGCGGTCGCCTTCGCGCGCGCTTTTATTTCCGACGAGGCGCGCGCAGTTTGCGGCTTAACGTGGCCGTCCAATTGGACTGTGCGCTCGAGAGGTTTGACGGGGCCGTATTCCACCCTCTCGCGACGCTCTATACACGGCGATGCTACCGAATCGCTTGACACTTTATCAAATTTTTTTTTATAAACAACTTATTGTTTATTTCTTTGTTTTGTTGTTTTGTTTTACGAATGTTTAATATTTTCTTTTTTCTTTGTACAGAAGAAATTCGAATATTGATCTGGATAACTTTTTAATAGTTTACGTGAAATTAAAATTTATTTAAGAGACAACTTTTTTGAATTTTATTAAATGTATTAATGCGTTACTTGCATTTTGTGTTACATTTTGCATTAAAAGGAATTAAATCCTGTTTATGAAAATAAAATAAAATAAAATACAATATACCTTTCAAGTCTCTTACGTTGCTATTATTCTTCTTTTATTGTGTATTTTGTTGCTTGTATATTTTTCAATGTTATTTATTAAAAGGCCATACAGCCCGTTGAATTAATTAAATAAATAAATAATATAAAACAGATAAAACAGGTAAATTTTTAAAGGTTATTTGTGATTGATAATTAAATTAAATTCAGATTGGGCTGTACGAGAGTTAAGTTATAAAAAGAAAAAATGCGTCGATGTTTGAAATAAGTCATTTTCTCTATTGTTAAAAGTATAATAAAGCGTTCTCAATTCTCAGCTTGGGGTTTTTAGGTCATGTTCATTCATGCGTCTTTTGCTGTCTGTTGCTGCAGGTAATTTCAATGGTCATCACGTATATTTACATCGATTATTCTATTATCTCATACATTTTTTAAACCTACATTGAACTATGAAACATATACATATAACTTTTATCATCGTAATTTCTCTCATATTTACTATTTAGTTGAAAAAAAAAAGTGGATTGAAATTTGAAATTAAATCTTTTTTTAGCACTGAAAAAGTGTGAATAATTAATGATAGAATTTAACGTAAAATTGTTAAATATAAAACAATTACAGGTTTGAATATGTACTCAAATCGATGAGCATTCCTGTACACATTTCACTTAAGATTAATTAATTCACATTGCAAAGAATTATAGTTGAAAAATACCTAACAAACTTCATCGGATCAATTAATATTAAAAAAAAAATAATAAAAATGATTATAGATGAAAAATACCTAACAAACTTTTCATCAGATAAATTATAGTATTTAAAAAAAAACTGTTTTGTAATTCCCCTTGACTAAGTTAGCTGCTCACCAGGGAGGAAGGTATGGATTATTATTACGGGTCAAGTCGAAAATTGGAGAGGGCAAGCCCGTCGTGCGAAATCTAATAAGACCCGCAGAGTATTTCCGCTGCAAATGCAAATTCCCCATTCGCATCTGTTTTCCGAATATATCCGCACCTAACGAAATGTCACACGTGTATAATAAGGCAGGGGGGGGGGGTTTCCCCCTATACCGCCCTCTGCGTCGGTACACACGCTGCTCTTTTTATTTTCGGCGCTTGGCGCGAAGCCTTTTTAAATTTTAGATTTTATTCCACTGATGGAATTCGGCCTTGTCGCCCGGATGTTTGTACTCGCGCGCGAATTACA
This sequence comes from Sycophila texana, assembly GCA_035582955.1. Classification (NCBI taxonomy): domain Eukaryota; kingdom Metazoa; phylum Arthropoda; class Insecta; order Hymenoptera; family Eurytomidae; genus Sycophila; species Sycophila texana. The sequence goes on from JAWWEN010048685.1 coordinate 5,582, forward strand.
AGGGAATTTCGCGTGGCCGGCCGCTCGCTGTGCGCATAAAATCCCCTTGTTATTGCAGCGGGGGAATTGATTTTCCAAAGGGCAACGAAAAAAAAAAGAAAAAAAAATCAATCGCTGCCGTGCATTTATTTCCTTCGGATTGTCCGCGATTCTTAATAACGTTGACGCCGAACTTTGCATACATGGTATTTTATACTATCGGAAAAATATTGTTCGAAATATTGTCAATTAATTGCGGAAAGCTTTCCAATTCTCGTATTTTCTATTTTGCTGGAAATGCTATTTTTTACGCTGAAGAAAAAAATTAATTAGTTTTTTATGAATACTTTTTTTAACAAGTGGAAGGTTTGCTTAATTAATTAAATATTGTAGTAGTTTAAAAAAATTTTTTAGCCACCAAAAAATATATTTTTATTACAAAGGTTTTTAAAAAATATTTAATTGAAATACTTATAATTTCAGTTCAGTATAATAGTGGAAAAATGGGTAACCTTTAGAAACGAACACAGTACACGAACTTAAATAAATAATACTATTACCGTGACAATGAGGAATTAATAATTATTAAATTTACCATTTATTCGCGAAGCGGTGAATCCGTCATTCGCGCGTAACACACACACACAGTCAATATCTAAATTTATAATGCAAAATTAAATTGGAAAAATATTTAAACTTTCGTATATACGATTCCGTTCAAATTTATTATTTTGATTATTATTAATATTTCTTTTTTACGATTGGACGTTTATATAATTTTCGTTTTTTCTTCACTCTTTTATTCACTTTCAGAAATATATAATAATAAAATAACACGACAGAGAACATCGAAGAGTATTTCCGCTACGCTACGCGAATAAACTCGAAATGAAAAGTTTCCACAAAAGATAAAAAAAAAAAAAAAAAAAAAAAAAAAAAAACCGCGCATGAATATTTGTATCTTTGCTGTGCAAAGGCAGGCAAAGCTCTCGGTCAACGTAAATTGGCAACGAAGAAAACTTAGAGACGAATTCGAACGATCGGCGAAAAGTTTTCGAGTGGACAAGCGCAAAGTAGCTCGCAGGCACGCAGGAAGGAAGTCGTGATGGATTTCATTTTCGCAGAAAGCATATACACGTACTTACCTACGCATAGATACATATAGATATATAGACCGACTCGTGGGCGCATAGGTGTACTCGCGGTACAAGGTATGAAAAATTTATGGGCGGGGCCGCTGCCGCGAGGTTCGCGGCGGCCTCCGCGTATATTTCACAATTTTTCCCTCTCAATTCCCCATTCGTTTCCATTTGCCGCGGAATGAATTCCTCGGAACTTTCTTATACGCACGATCGAAGCGATCCTTATTGTGCGACTCTGGCGCCACCGCCGCGCGAGAATTTTATTTCCCCCTTGTTTCCTCCTATTCCTGCTGTGTATATATAGCCAACTGCGCTGTATATACAGCCTATTTCGCGCCAGTGGCTCGTGCCATCTTCGCCGGGTGTAATTCCGCGCTGCCCCTTCTTCCTTCGCATTCGGGCTTTTCAGACCGCGACCTTTTCCTCGGGCTCCATAATTTACGGCGCTCGCTTCGAAATTTCTATCGCCGCCCAACAACGAGATTCTCTCGTTAAAAGCCCAAGGTTCGTTGCCGATCCCTTTAAAGCGGACGATGACAGTTCGCGGCTGGCGGACTGACGAGGCATAAGCGATTTGTTCGAGCTGTTATGGGAAACGCGAAGAAAAAAGATCTATTCAAAATTGCAATGTTCAATTTACTGTAAATGAAGTAAAATTTAACTTTAACGTTACAAAATTTACTAGTCGCTATATTATAGTAATTTTTTTTATTTTACAAGTTCGTCCTTAATTCTTTAAAAACCTAACTTTAGTATCTTTAACGCAACCTTTTTCCTCGTGCAGAGTTGCAGTAAATTTTAAAAGAAATTATGGTAGACTTATAAAAGTTAAAGTATATTTTGTGAGAAACTATTGTAATTATTCGAATAACGGCAGTCCTTGAGGATATAAAAATTTACCATTGCCATTTTTAGTTGAGAATTTTTTTCCGAGCTTAGATAGGTATATACCGATTCAAGTTATTGTAATTATCGTTCGCCTTGAAGAAGGTTATTTAATTACTTCTTCAAACATTCAGATAAGCCTAGAGATTGTGTAAACGTAGAAGTGTATAGTTGTTTCAAAGAAATAATAAAGAAATGCGGTAAGGCACTTTCATGCAATTCAGTAGTTACCGTCGGGACTAGTCAGACATTGCTGTATCTCTTATTCTACTGTGCATATATACGTGTATGTATGCGTGTGAAACAACGTGGACACACGCACATTCACATACATCCGCACGAACGCACCCACATACATATACGTTCAGTAGAATAAGAGATTTCGCGGTGTCTGACTAGTCTCGGGTGTAACCACTGAAGTTCATGAAATTGTATTATTACCGCATTTCTTTATTATGTTTTATTTATTTCTTCACTTATTAAATTATTTTATTTTATTATTTTTATTATATTATACTGTATTTGTTTACGTATTATATTTATATTTTTATATATACACATATATGTATACGCATTATGAAGTAAAAGTTAGTGTTGGTGTACTTAGTGTACACTTAGCCGAGGAATGTATCATATGCAAGTGTATCGTTGTTTAATTAAAAACTTTTTGGCCTTGGATCTTGCCAGTACTTACAGCGGGATTAAACTGTAAAGTAGTTTAAGCTTGCGTAGGAGGTAGCAAGAAAATTTCGTAAATATTTTTACGTATTTACGAAATTCTGTTTCAAAAAGTTGAGAATTTCGAACAGCTATGCTTTGAAATAAACGCAAGAATTTTTTCAGGCGGTAATTCGCCTTAAAGGAAGTATAAATTTCCTGTTTAGATTCAATTAATGAAGCTTTCGGCTAATTATAGACTCTAAGCTGCATTTTTCAAGTGCGATATCGACTCAGTTGCACCTTTATATTATCCGATCGATACAGTGCTAAAAAAATAATTTACGTGCTATGTACTTTGTCTCCTTGAAACAGAAAACAATGTAATTAAATTGCATTGCAATAAAGATATCATTTTAAAAATAACATACCATTTATAATGAATTACAAGCTAAAATAGGCTTTGACTAAAAAAAACTTGGTTTCTTCATTGTTCACTGGTATATCTTAAATATAATTGATTAAAGTTTAAACCACAGTTGTACTAATTAACAAAAAAAATCGACTCCCTCGAATATAAAATCGTTAATTGTTAAATTAAAATCGTAAAATCGTTAATTGGTATAAATTAAACTTGTAAAATCGTTCATTCAGTTATAAAATGCCATTAATTAATTGTCTAATTAATTAATGGAATCATACATTACATTTCGCAAAATACACTGTGACCAGTGCTCATCAGGGACGAGTATCAATATAAAAATTCCGGATATTCTTGCGAAGCTCCCGGAGCTTGCGGCGGCGAATTGAAAAGCTCGCGCGCGTACGGACGGCCTTACGGTCATTTGGCCGAAAGTCAGAGATAGTCCGAAAATTCGGGCAAATTGACCGGACTCCCGGAGGCTGGGACTGCTCAACGAGCGCTTCATTCGCACTGATTAAAGTAAATCCGCCATTGAGCATAATTCGCCGGGCGAGCTTCGGGGCTCGCGAGCTTTACCCTCATTAACGGCGGCTGCATTCAATGGACTGTTCGCTGCTTTCTGCCGAACGTTGATCGCTTTTGTTTAAATTAAATCATTTTTCGGTAAATTCTTTAGTTGATTATTCTTCGGTGTACTCCTGGAGCGCCGATGGATTTTTTAAAATATTTTTTCTTATTTTGCGCTCTTTGAACTTGCGATTGGGGGATGTTCTCGCTGCGTTGCGGCGGAGTCGATACGGCGGATACCATAATGAGATTTTCCGGTAATCAGGTTTCGGTGGCTGTACCAGTCTTTTCTTCTGTTGGTTTCTAACCGACTTTCTTTTCATTCGTTTTTTTAATGGAAATAAATTTTGTTCAAATAGTAGACTGATCAGTTGATTAAACAAGCCGGCGAACTTTCTATAAAAGATTAGATGTTTGCCGGGACGATGTATACCTTCTTGATCTTGTCAATTGTTTGCCTTTTCTTGAAAACTTCACTTTAACTATTAGGAAAGTCATGAGCGTATTTAGTATTACACAAATAATTACGGTGTATAATGGATAATTTTCGCGAAGAAAATGCAATATTCTAGGGAAAACTTAATGCAGATGTTTGGGTAACGCACTTGGTGTAAAATCAAATTTTATTGAAATAAAATTAATTTATTTTAGCATGAGAGTGGAATTGCAGTTTTCACTGCACTATGTCGAAATAATTTGATACACAATTTTACAGTGTTAAATTCGTTATTAATTAAAAAGTCGCGAGGTCAATAATGAATTTTCGAAGTGCAGTGTCATTACTGATGCTCATTAAATTAAAAAAAGAAAACGAAAATTCGTGTGGATTGTTTCTCAATATTCTTTCTGACACATTAAATAAAATAAAATAAAATCATGCAGTAACTCAATTATCCAGTTTTAAATTCTTCATTAATTAGAAAATCGTGACATTTTACTAGTAATATGAAAAATATTCGAAACGGGAGGAGGCCCACTCTCGCGTGTTTTTTGTTTCCGGGAAAACAAGAGGCGGGGGCACACAGTTGAAATAATTTGATGCACAATTATACAGGGTCCATACAATGCGTTCGTTGGGGCGCTTATGCGAAACAAAAAGCCGCGATGAATTATTCCCGCGGCGACGCGGCCCGAACGTGCGCGCCCATTCAGACCTTTTAGCTTTTGGCGCTGGCAAACATTTTCCACCGGCATTCACCTTCCCCATCTTATCAAATCTCGCGCCTCGCCGACAATTGTGACAGAGAGTCTTCTCTCTTCTCTTCGCTCGTTCTGCTCGTCACGTGCTAATTCCCATCTTACTGGATTCCAGGCTCTCTATCTTTTTCGAGTGTTGTAGGATTTTTTTATTAAAAAAAATATAATTGATTTGAAAAAGCAGATTTCGCGAGTCAAAGCTGTGTACTTAAAGGATGAGCTTTTCTTTGCAATGATATTTCGAAAAGTGCTTATCGTAATGACGCGTTTTACTATAAAAAGTTGAATTTAATGAAAAACTACTGTAATATAAGTGGGATTTTGTTAAAAATTAGTCAAAACAGCTCTACTTTTTAATAATTAGTGGTACAATTTTCACTAATTTTAGTAGTTTTTTACTAATTCAACTTAAGAAGGTAAATAATTTTGTTTAAAGATAGTTTTTTTTTTTTTTTTTCATCAGACGAACTAAAGTTGATGAGCCCTCCAAAGATTTCTGTGATTTTATATAAAATAGTTTTTTATATGACAAACTAAACGAATAAAAGGAACTCAAAGTTAAAGTATTCCAATTGAGCTCAATACTTCATTAAAAAAAAACTGGAATACGAAAGCTGAAAAATAATATTCGAGGGTAACACCTATCAGACAAGGTTTTTCTGATGTTGTCTGCCCAATAAATCAAAAAATCAAATTATTAAATTATTTTATATTTACGTAATAATAGATTCATCTTTTAATGTTCAATTAATTCAATAAAAATTTGTCATTTTATTTTGAAGGCACTCTTTTCTTATCTAATAAATTAAAATAAATAAATTAAATTTGTATATTTTATACTTATTATCACATAATTATAAACAAATTTATCTGAAAATCATTTGACGATTTCCAGATTATTTTCAGCTGAGTTGTTTCAGTAGTACAGTTGTACTACATTCCATCTCTAAAAATGAATAAGTGAAATTTGACTAGAGTAAGTGAATAGTCACTTATTTCATGTTAAATATCTTCCACTTATTGCAGCAAGTGAAAGATTTTTTACGTGTAATAAGTGACTATTCACTTATTTTAGTCAAATTTCACTTATTTATTTTTGCAGATATAACTATATAGAACATTGCCTATTCGAAAGGTCAGGAGGAGGGAGCATCGAGTGACGCGAGTATATATACTGGGGATTCGTCAGAGTCGCTCTCTCTTTCTCTCTCTCTCTCTCTCTC
>JAWWEN010048696.1:0-11651 GCA_035582955.1 Sycophila texana
CGGATCTGTACAGAATCGTACGGAATCGTACGACGAATGAACAGCAGCAGATAAAAGTATATACAGGAATGAGGAAACGTACTGAAACGTATCGAAACGTACGGTAATGTGTTTAAAAATATACATCAATGTACAGAAAAATTTACCTAAATGTACGCAAACGTACGCAAACATACTAAAAGTTACGAAAATATGCGATGGATCAATATGGCACTATCCAGTATGGCGCCCAAATTCAAAAATTCTATCCTCAAAAATGAGACGTGAATAATAATCCTCTCTTAAAAAAGATATGACCAGATGTCGTGAAGCCTAAGTGAATATGATTGTTCGTGGATCAATATTGCAATATCCAGTATGGCGCTCAAATTAAAAATTTCTAACCTCAAAAATGAGTCATGAATAATAATCGTCTCTTAAAAAAGATATGACCAGCTGTTGTGAGCCTCGAAAACGTGAATATGATTGGTTTGTGGATCAATATGGCGATATCCAGTATAGCACCCAAATTCAAAATTTCTTATCTCAAAAATGTTATGAATAATAAATAGTAGAAATAAAATGAAAAAGTAATAAAATGAATAATAAAATTAATAAACAACAGAAAGAGTACAGTGATGCAAAAATTTTCTATATAACAATTTTTTTTAGTTTTGAATCTATTTGTAGCCGACCGTACGATTGCATACGTTTCCGTATATTTCCGTACGTGTCCATACTTTTCCGTACGATTCGGTACGTTATTGCGTACAGCACTATACGAAATGTCTAAATTGTAACAGTAACGTACGCGAACGTACGGAAATTGTACCGAATCGTACGGAAATATATGCAAATGTACTTATATATACTAAATCTTACAATAATTTACGGGTATGTACTTATTTTTTTTTTCATTCGGGTGGTTACTTAATTTCTTAGTGTAGAAGCTCCCTCTATGGAAACCTCGAAAACTGTAATCGTTACTAAATAGTTCTTTCCGTGTACTGACCTTTTTTCCAGTGCAGGTAACTTTAGGAGCAAAAATGGTAAGCTATTGGACCGCTAGGACGGATTCGAACGAACCGAGCGGCGCATCAAGTGCACACGAAGTTCGCGGCACTCCGCGTATTATACACATGTCGTGGGAGTCCCGTAAAGGCAGCGTATCGGGCCGCCCACGCTTTGGCTGCCTCGGAGAAAGCAGCTGTCCGTGCATCCAAGCGGAGGCCTTCTAATCCGGCGCGAGACGCGATTCGGAGACGCCCCGATGCACGGAGAGCTTCGCAGCGGCTTGCTTGCGCGCGGAACTCATTGGAGCGAGGCCCGAGTAAAAGGAGTGTTTGCGTATATGAGAGCGCGAGCCTTACACCGAGAAAGTTCGCTTTATTTGCCGAGCACGACAGGCCGCGAGGGTCGGGCACATCGACGAGTAAACACTCTTGATCTTCGTGCGATGCATACGATCTTTCTAACGTCGGCTCGGATGCCCGATGACAAGGGAATGTGAAAGTCGGGCGAAATTGCTTTATGAACCTTGTGCGCCGAGGTGGGCTCCGGGTTTCGCATTTACTTGCCGATGGGTGACAGTATATGTCGGTTTTTTACGCGAGGTACACGGAGACACTTTTCTAATAAACACATACACTTGAAAATATAAACGTTGAAAAAAGGTTGAAAAAGAACGTTGAACATTGAAAATCAACATTGACGTTGATAAAACATTGATTTAGTTTGATTTTCAACGTTTAATTCAACGTTTCCCGAATATTCGTTGTAAATCTGCATTTCCAACGTTTATTTTCGATGTTCAACGTCCCTTTCCAATGTTGATTTCAACGTTGATTTTCAATGGGCCTGGTGGAAACTAGAAATGATGAAAGTCAATGTTGAAAATGAGCTTTGAACCTTGAAAATCAACGTTGAATATTGAAAATCAAGGTTTACAATGAATTTTCGAGAAATGTTGAAATAAGTGGTAAATCAGGCCAAATCAAGATTTTAATGAACGTCAACGTTCATTTTCAATGTTCAACTGTGATTTTCAACCTTTTTTCTACGTTTCTATTTTCAACTGGGTATTACCCATACCCACATAAACATAACCCAAAAAGTAGCTTTAAAAATTACCAACCGAAGTCGAAGCATAAAACATCACCTTGCGGAGTTTTTTTTACGTGAAATTCTGGATAAATTTTATCGACTTTTCGACAAATTTTACTAAATTCCTGTAAACATTGCCTAATTACATGGCGAAAATTGCTACGAACTTAGTAAAAAAAAGTCAGAATTAAGGAATACCACTATTTCCGTGACTAGGTTGGTAATTTTTACATTTCCAGTCTATCCGTGTATGCGCGCAGGAAAATTCGACACGCGTTCATTTTTACTTTGGTATATATATGTTTTTGGTTTTGTTTCGTGAAGGAGAGAATTTTACTTACTTTCGTGCTAGACTTTGTTTTCCGTGAAAGGGATTTGAACCATCCCTTCCTTTCGCCCTCTTGGCCCTGCTTTTCCCTTGTCAGGGTGGTTTTGAGCTCGCGAAATTGTTGCTCTGGCCGTGTGAGAGTTCCGGTCGATCGCGACAATCTGGAGGGCCGCGGTGGACTTGGACTTCCGCTCGGCGTCGACAAGCGCCTGCGCTGTCTGTACTCATCCTGAAATAACAATTTTCGTTCGTTATTTTTTATTTATTTTTTTTTTTTAAAGATTTTTTTTCATTTATTGGCTATTCTGCTATTTTAATTAATAATACTACATTGTTTATAAATATTCAAAAAATTGAAGAACCATTAACCCAGAAATTTAGATAAATTAACTTAATTAAAGTGAAGTAAGTATCCATTGCTCGCAATCGTAACACGTAGATTTATTTAGTTTGATAATTGTTCCACAGACAAATGAACTATTTTCATAATCTTTAATGATTCTCGTTATAACAAAAAACCACGTTTGCAATCACATAAAATTTGACACGATTAATCGTTTTATCGTGTGTGTTACAAAGGAAAACGTATTGAAAATAATTGCAAGATCATTAAAAACAAAACCTCCGTTCGATCATTACGATTACAAGATCGCAACAGCCCACATGAAGCTTATTAAGAAAGACGCAACAAATTAAAGTATTCTCCAATTACGCAGCTATTGTGCTTCAAATGGAGTCTTAATGGAGAAGGAAAGGTTAGGGACCGAATTTGTGCACTTTACGCCTCATCTTGATTGCGGTAATCAAGCTCTGCGGAGGTTAGAGTAGTAGCGCTCTCTTTCTCTCTTCGTCGCATTTACTCTTTATCTTACTGTATAACAATTGTTCTCTCTTTTACTATTTCACTCCCTCATTGTCCCTCTTGCCTCACTGTCATTTTTCTCTTACACTCTCATTCATCATCACTCCCCTCTTACTCTCTTTCATTATTAGTCCACGTTCACTCTCTCACAATCATTTCTCTTTCACTCTTTCTCGCTATCCCTCTTCACAAAAAATGTCACCATCTCTCCTTTCTTACACTGTCACATCACTCCTCTTACTCTCATTAAGACTCCTCTCTTTCTCACCCTCATCACCCCTCTCAGTGTCATTAAGACTCATCTCTCTCACTCTCATCACCTGTCACAGTCTCATTAAGAAGACTAAATATTTCTCTCTCTCACCATCATCACCTCTCTGTCTCATTAAGATTCATCTCTCACTCTCATCAACACTCTCTCACTCTTATTAAGACCCCCTCTTACCCTCATCACCCCTCTCAGTCTCATTAAGACTCCTCTCTCTCTTACCCTCATCACCTCTCTCAGTCCCATTAAGACTTATCTCTCTCTCACTCTCATTAAGACTCCTCTCTCACTCTCATCACCCCTCTCTCACTCTCATTAAGGCTCATCTCTCACTCTCATCACCCCTCTCACTCTCATTAAGGCTCATCTCACTCTCTCTCACTCTTATCACCCCCTCTCTTTCTCCCTCTCATCACTGCTCTCTCTATCATTTAATATCGTTTATTACTTTTTCACTCCCAAATACATACTTTCTCATTTCTCTCTCCCTGTTCATATGTTTCACTTGTCGATTCCGTCATCTTTACACACTCAAGGTCACTTTCACTTTTCTCTTTCTTTATTATTCTTTATATTTCTCTTCCCCCATCTCACTCTTTTTGCTCTTTTCACTATTTCTCTCTCTCTCTCTCTCTCTCTCTCTCTCTCTCTCACACACTCAATATTTTCTCCCTCAACTCATTCTCTATCTCCCTCTCGTCGCAAATGACTCGCGCGCAATGAATAGCCCGTATCGCGGAATCATCTACATAGTACAAGCGAGCGTGGAGCTAGCTCGCGCCCCTTTTCTGGCCCGCCCGCTTACAACAATATGTGCCTTCGCCATAAACAGATCCCGGTGCGCGAGCACGCGAACTAGGAAGGAGGAAGTCCGCGAGATACAAGTCGATATGCAGATATCGACGGGGGTCAAAGGAATTGACCCTCTTAATAAAATTTCTCATATTAATATGTAATAATTCATTATTCGAACACGAACCTGTGTTCTGAGACCTTAATCATTTTTCATGATTTTTTCATTTACAATAAATAAATAGAAATATATATTTTGTACAATGAATTGTGTAAACTTTTTATGTGAATGAAGAAGTGGATCTCGTTTAATTTTATAGTATACGCTTAAATATACCAGGCACGTATTCTATGTTACGTAGAATATATTTCCGATAATAATCTTGCACACGCGGTCTGAATACTGATCAAGGAATTAGAATACACATTTAAGATTTAAGAAAAACCGGAGAATTGTTTGTATACAGTATAAAAATGAATCAGCGAAATTTTTACGTACGTGCAGTATAATTCCAACTCGTGATTCGCCGCAATAGAGTACAAGAAAATTAATTGCGCGAAGTAAAACGGACCTCGCTGGTCCGTCTGAGAAAAAAAAAAGAAAATCGCTCGCGCTCTGCAAATAAATCACTAGCGCCCTCTATAAGCCGTCTAATTGAAAAAAAAGAGGGAGATAAACAAAGGTGGTCAACTGGTCAGCCGGACATATGGAGCAATTCTAAACTGGAATAGATTCCAATATATCCATAAATCGATCTACTTTGGTGAGGGACGCACTTATTGCCGCGGGAGTGGGATATGCGCGCGCGACGCGTCTTCGCGGAAAGCGCGTAACGGAGAATTTATTATGCCGCGCTCAGGGGCTCCGTCAGGAGTTTTACGCGTGAATCGCGTGATGAATGCGTCTCCGCCGGTGAAAAAGGCGACGGCGCGGTAGCCCCCATCGAGGGCGCGAGCTGCACCTTCGAGAAGGTTCCAGCGGAGGTGAGAGATACGACGTCGACCTGCCCGTAAATCATCGACACGCTGTATTAGTTTTCCGAAATCGCGCGAGCCGCGAGTCTCCGAGTTCGAGGCAAGGTCGAGCCGCATGCTCGTATATATTCGCAAATGCGTATAATTTCTTTTTATTTATTGTTTTCTCCTCTGCCTCTTATATTGTTACTAGTAAAATCCAACGCGCTTCGCGCGTCCACTTTTTTTTGTATTGTATTTTTGAGGTTAAATTTTTAAATTTAGCGCCATTTAACCGGATATGTTCGTGCGCCAATCAAATCGCGTTTTAAAATACTTCACAACATCCTTTTTCACAACTTCCTGCCATCCTTTTTTTTAAGAGACGACTAGACTAGCAAAATCCAGTGCGCTTCGCGCGCTCACTATACTCTTTCTGTTGTTTATTCATTTTATTATTCATTTTATTACTTTTTCATTTTATTTCTACTATTTATTATTCCTGACTCATTTTTGAGATTAGAAATTTTGAATTTGGGCGCCATACTGGATATCGCCATATTGATCCACAAACCATTCATATTCACGTTTTTGAGGCTCACAACATCCGGTCATATCTTTTTTAAGAGACGATTATTATTCATGACTCATTTTTGAGGTTACAAATTTTGAATTTGGGCGCCATACTGGATATTGCCATGTTGATCCACGAACCATCATATTCACTTTTTCTAGGCTTCACAACATCCGGTCATATCTTTTTTAAGAGAGGATTATTATTCACGACTCATTTTTGAGGATAGAAATTTTGAATTTGGGCGCCAAACTGGATATCGCCATATTGATCCACGAACCTTCATATTCACGTTTTCGAGGCTTCACAACATTCGGTCATCTCTTTTTTAAGAAAGGAAATAAAATATATTTCACTTTTTTTCTATTTTCAAACGACCATTAGGCTCCATTCTGTTGTGAAAAAGTGACGATCAATAAAGAGGTTAGCAAAAAGTGTGTTGTTCTGACATTCTAATCTAAAAAATTTGAGGTACATCACCCAAGCGAGTAAACTGAAAACTTATGGATCCCTCTCGACAAATGCACGAACTGTTAGAAAGCAATTGTACTGAAACATCGTTCTAACAGTAAAACGGAAAGAACCTCCCAGCTCGCTCGGGTGAAAGCACTAAAACGAGAAAAGCTCATGGCGGGCAGTTGTAAAAGGGTTCGAACTCTACCGGACCTCCGAACGGTACCGGCGAAAGCTACGCAATCCTCTCCTCTTCAAGGGTCGTAAGCATCGTTTCGACGGCTGAAAATTCAAATTCCCCCCGGTCAGCTCTCTTATATACCTCCTGCCTCGTTCGCGATCTATCCGCGGCGCTCGTCTCGCGCATCGCTCGGCGCGTCTCCCGAGAAGCTGCGCAGCGACGGCCGGAGAAAGAGAGAGAGAGAGAGAGAAAGATCCTTGGCGCTTGCTCGGATACCGTAGCAATGGAGCATAAATCACGTCGACGAGTGCCAATCGCTATCGTTCACCATTTCCCTCTCTCTCTCTCACTCTCTCCTACTCTCTCACTGCGCTTTGCGCGGGAGTACGCTCGGTCCTTTTGCGTGCGCACTATAGAACGCGATGTATAGGTGCATAGAAGGAGAGAGAGAGAGAGAGAGAGAGAGAGAGTGAGAGAAAGAGTGGGAGAGAGAGAAAAGCGGAGTAGAGCGGGACGCGGGTACACGTCAGAGTCGCGGGATAAACGAATTGATGGACGCTGAGCGCAAAGCGCTCGGTGCCCGCAACAAAGAGCGCTGCAGCGCATTCCTGCTCAAACCGCATATCACGTCCTACGGCAGCTCTGTGATAGCCCCTTCCCCTCCTTCCTTCTCTCCGCTCTAACTATTTCTATCTGCCTCCGCGCCATCCGTGTGTACTCCCGAGCTCCGTAGGCTTAGCCAGCGAGGCTAGCAGCTCTTCTTGCGGCCAGGCCTCTTTGTGATCGAGCGATTCTCCCTCTGCTCCCCCTCCCCCCTCCCCTCTTCTACACTACTTGCTACCTTCGACTATACCATTACCCACCGGTCGCTTTAGGATGTTTAGTTTGTACGGAGAGGGGGAGGGGGGCAGGTAGAGTACGTTTTAATTACTCGCGGGGCAGCAAGTGCACCGCTTCGTGGGCTGCGATTCACTTGTTAGGAGCGCGCGCGCGCAAGTTGCAACGCTCCTTTGATCGCTTCTTTTCCTTTGTGCGAGCGAGCGAGCGAGCGCCGCTAAAAATAAATGATCATCGCTTCTTCTAAGCCGGGGCCCCGAGAGATGCTTCCTTTTTGCTCCCTCTTCATTATACTCGCGACCTATTCTCGCTCTAACTAAATCGCATTCTTCACCGCGATTTTATGGGGGTATAGCCTCTTCTTTCGAGTTTGGCCTATTTGCCGTGCCGCATACCTAATCTGGACTAAGCGCGGGAATGTTGAATTATCGAAAAAGAAAAGGATTGCACGGGGGAAGGGGAGAGGGGGGATTTACATTGAATCGAGTAATGAATTACGCTCTCCTAATTGCGAAAGAGGCATAGGGTAAGAGAAAAAAAAGGAAACGGCGGAACGATAGAGACGTCGGATTAAATGAAGATCGATAAGGGAGAAGTGGAAAAGATAGAGCGCGGATGGGAAGGGTAAAAAGGGAGAAGAATGGAGAGAAGAAGGGGGTAGGGTGAAAGGAGGGGGGAGTAGGGCTTACGAGCGTGTTTCACGATTTTCTTTGTACGGACTGTCGGTCGCTCGGACATAAATAATATCGATGCGGTAGCCCCGGACGGAGAAGAGGAATTGCAGCTTGCGAGCAATGCGATTCAGTGCCCGGGCTGAAAGTTATGGGGATAAAGAATAAATTTGCGGGGAATTAAGGAATTATTGAGTCGAGGCCCTTTGATGTATGGTCTACCTCGCTGATATATGGCCGGGAGAGATAGCTTCGTGTGCAGGAGATAAGGTTAAAAGCCGTGCCTCCTTTGCACTCTACGAGCGATACTAGATTGACACCGGAGCGATTTAACTCCCGTGCTCCCCTCGTATTTAACGTATTAACTAAATCCTCCTCTTTCTTCTAGCTTTCCGCAATTATTCACTCAGCTTTATTTCGTAATTTATTTATTTTTTTTTTTTACTTTGTGAGCGCTAAATAGGGAAATTAGAATTATTTTATAAATAACTGAATTTTTATCGTGAACCAAAATATAATACCTTCAGTGTATCATCTAATTTCAGATCTCTTCGGAATTTTTAAAACTAAAAATCTTCAGATTTCTTCAGACAGCTTCAGATCTGTCTAAATATCTTCAAAATCGTATACCCTGAAAGATCTTCAGAAAGCTTCAGATCTGTTTAAATATCTTCAAAAGCGTATACCCTGAAAGATCTTCAGAAAACTTCAGATCTGTTTAAATATCTTCAAAATCGTACACTGAAAGAGATTCAGATTTATTCAGAAAGCTTCAGATTTGTTTAAATATCTTCAAAATCGTATACTCTGAAAGATCTAAAGATTTCTTCAGAAAGCTTCAGATCTGTTTAAATATCTTCAAAACCGTATACTCTGAAAGATCTTCAGATTTTTTCAGATATTTTCGAATATCATAAGATTCATTTAGATAACATTAGATCTTTTTAGATATCTTCAAAGAGCTTTATATTTCTTTGGATATCTTCAGATAGTTTTACATTTATTTAGATATCCTCATAGATCTTCAAAGTTTATCGATTTCTTCAAAATGCTTCAGATATTTTCAGATGGATATATATGAAAAACATTTAACAATTTTATTACATTATTATATCTGCATAAAAGTTTCTACTTTAATAAAATAATAAAAATTATTTCTTTGAGCAATTCTTGTTAACCTAAATACAAATAAAATGCAATCACAGCATACAAATTTTATTCCGAGAAAATAAAGTAGGGTGTGAGTATTGTCGAGAGAACACGATTGGATTCCGTTCGGCAGCGTGAGGGTTGTTAAGGCAAAATGAAGGCGAACAAAGAAAAAGGGGAGCAGTGGCAAGGTCACGTGTTGTCGGCAGCAGAGTCTCTGTGATTTGCCCCAGTTTTACAGAAAATCGACGACGATCCGCCGATCGAAACGCACACGTTCACGCGCGCCACTTTTTGCCGGCGTGCGGTCTGGGCAAAAAAAAAAGGGTGAGGTCGAGGCGACGGCCCGACGACGATTGGCTCGTATAATGCGGCCAGTCGCACCGCCGATCATTCCCATGCCGTGTGCTTCTTGCGCCCTGCAAGGTCGAGGACGCAATCATGCTGTTACGCCCGGTATATACACGATTCTTCTTCTCTTTTCTAACTTACTCTGCGAATTCGCCGTCCGAACTTCGGTGTTTGGCTGGTAGTTCCTTTTTTTCCTCGATGAGCTTGCGGACAGGAACTCGCCGAGTGTGTTCCTGTTTACCTCCGAGTAAATTAAGCGGGATGCCGTTGATGTACATATTTTAGAAGCAGTGTGTCTTGCTGTACCTTGAATGATTCGGAGATAAAAATTTTAACGGGATGTGCAACTCATGTCAAGTATCCTTCTTACTGATGAAGAGATCTTTTTAGATTTATTTATTTATATTTATTTAACGTCGCTCTATTTATGCTCCCGTTTGATGCTAATCACCGATGGAGGTCTACGATTTTGCCGTGGATCACAATCGATTTCCGTGACTTCGATAAGACCACGCAAGAAGAATGACTTCTTTTTAAAGTCTTTGAATCTCTTCTTTCTTAAAGTAGCGAATATTTGAGGCTAATTATTTCATCGACATTATGAGCCTCTCATTCGTCGGATTCGAGTTAAAAATGTAGTTGCAATTTGTACAAGTTTAATTCGCAGAAGATCGAAAACAATTTGTACAAACAATGAAGCAACGAATTAAAAAAAAAACCCCATATATAGAGATCCACATGCTAAATAATTATTCACGCTTACTTTCAACCACACTCGAGGTATTGAATGACGCACTTGCAAACAAAAAAACGAACACTGTAACAAATGGATACAAATGGGATAAAATTCGGATCCGAGGGAAGTCGGCGAATGAACTCGTTCATTGAAGAGTTTTCTCAGGGAGCGGCCGGCTGAATGAAAGAAAAGTGCAATGAAGCCCCGTGGCTCTCGCGGCGGGCACTTCTTTGCGCTCCGCCGCGGCTCCTTCGAAAAACGATCAAACAGACCACACACTCCCGAGCAAAAAACGCCAAGGAAATGGGCCCAAAAAGACATAAAAGAGCAGCGCTCTCTATCTATATATAAGCAGCTTCAAGAGTGAGAGAGTAAACGAGAGTAAGAGAGCAGGGAAGAGTGAGAGAGTGGAAAAGGTGCTGCACGGTTCGCGCGAGAGCTGCAAGAAGAAAATATTGAGGGGGGGGAGGAGGGAGTGTCCCGGTCAGAAAACCGGCCGGGCGCGCACGCGCGCGAGCGGCAGGGCAGTTTAGCGCTTTGCGTGCGGCGCGCCGGCGCGCCATTAATAACCCGCGGCCGCGCGCGCGCGCGCGAGCAGAGGCGAAAGACGCGACCGCGCCGCCGGAACCTACGTTTTACTTTCTTTGGAATAACTGCGAGCGGAGGCCGGCGAGACGCGCAGTCCCGGCTGCTTCTTAAAGGACCCCGCCTGGATCCTCCGCGAGACACACCTGTCTATGGGAAAATCGCCCGCCCTCTAAAGACATCTGAAGAAATTTGAAAACATCTTAAGCATCTGAAGACAGCCGAAGATATTTTAAGATATTTTAAGATATCTGAAGACATGTGAAGACATCTGAAAACAACTGAAGATATCTGAAGATATGTGAAGACACGTAGACATTTGAAAACAACGGAAGATAGATATCTTAGATATGTGAAGACAGGTGAAGACATCTAAAGACAGTGAAGACATCTGAAGACATCTAAAGATACATGAAGATATCTAAAACATCTGAAGATAGCCGAAGATATTTTAAGATATTTTAAGATATTTTAAGATATCTGAAGATATGTGAACACATCTGAAGACAACGGAAAATATCTGAAGATATGTGAAGACATGTAAAGATATTTGAAAACGACGGAAGATATCTGAAGATATGTAAAGACAGTGAAGACATCTGAAGATACATGAAGATAGCCGAAGATATTTTAAGATATCTGAAGACAACGGGAGATATCTGAAGATAACGGGAGATATCTGAAGATAAGATCGGTTACAATTTTTCATTCCGAGAACCGAAAAATCACATTAAAGTTGCGATTTTGAGGTTAGGAGGATGAAAATAACTATTTCTATTATTCCTTTTTCCTATTGGTTCTCTATTAGGAGATTATGTGTGTGTGTGT
>JAWWEN010048717.1:0-11641 GCA_035582955.1 Sycophila texana
GTAGCGCGGGTCAATTCGAAATACCAGAACATGGCCATATTAGGCGCATGCCCATATTAGGCACAGGTACCTTACATGTAAATTATTATTCAATATTTTCGAATTCTTTAAGCACTCTTATGAATAACCATCAAATTAAAAAAAAATACCTGTAGATTATTCTTCAATATTGTATTAAACAAATACAAAAGATTTTTTCAGCCAGAGTCTTAATTCGCAGCAGCTGCAGCCAGTTCGAAAGCGCAGCCTTTTCTATGGTTCACTCCAAAATACCTCAATAAGAATAGCAATACCGAGCAATACTCCGATTCCCAGATTCTCCGAAGAACTAAAGGAGAATCGATAGGTCGTCCACCTCCCATTTGGACTGGCCGAAAATTAGTATAGCGGGTGCGTTATACACGTCCGCTTACAGCATCTCGACTCGAGGGTTGGAGCAAGGGGCAGTTCACCGACGCGCGCCACCCCCCTGCCTCGGGGCGCGCGCCACGGGGGGACGGCATTTCCCGGCGAAACGATTCGAGGCGATCGTAAATGCCCCCGATCGGCCGGCGCCGATATAAAAGGCGCGCTTTTCACGGGGGAAAAGCGAAAGTGCGCGCCCCGCTACTTTTAATGGCGAGCAGCCGCTTTATTAGCCGCGGCTCCGCGGTTTATTCGGGTCGTATCAAAGGTAGATTGCCGTGGGGTGGCTATACCGGACGGCCGCTTCCAGCGAGTACTTTTCAATTGAAATTTTACGTCGAACTTTCTTTTTTCTTGCGAGAAAGTGTTTGTTTTTTCTCTTTTAATTTTGTTTAATTTTATTGTAAAGTTACAAGCTGAAAATCGACATGCTTTTTCGGTCACTTCCTATTTTGTTACCAAAAAACAAGCTGAAAATCGACATGTTTTCCAGTCACTTCCTATTTTGTTATAAAAAAAAAGTTGTTGAGAAATTCTGTACATAACGCACAAAAGCTCTTCGCCTATGGCGAAAAGCTCCATTCGAATTTTTCAGGGTCTAGTTTATCCAAACTGGCGCGGAGAGTTTGAATATAAACAATAAACGATAAATGTTAAAAATTAGCCGAACATTAACAATTCACGTCGATATAATATTCTGAAATTGTGCTAAATTATCATTATAATGAAAAAATAAATCGACAGTTCTAAATTTTACAAATAAATCTACATATGTAAAAATTCGTCGTCAACAATTCACGTCACTATTATATTCTGAAATGTGCTAAACTGTATCATTATAGTATCATTATATAAAATTTAAAAGATTATACAAATAAATCAAGTAAAAAAATTCACCATCAACAAAGGTATCACGACGGCAAAAAATTCTGAAAGAGGCTCGCCCGCGCATCGCCCGCCTGGCATATCCACAATCCGCGCTCACCTCGACCCCATCGAAATCGCTCGATTTCCTCCCGTTATAAGAACAACGATAAAGTGTCCCGCGTAATATATATTATACGGTCACGCCATCTTGCGCTATCGTAAAAAAAAAGAGACGTATTTCGGAGGGGCCGCGCCGCAGCGCGCCATTACCCCCTGGGCCCCTTAAAAGCTCCTGCTCCTTTCACCCCACGTATATACGTATATATAAGTATTACTTGTATATGTATATATATAAAAGTAAGCCGCGTATGTGCGGGAGTCGCGGGCGTTTATATTGCCCCGACGCCAGGGCGAGGATCGACCGTAGCCGCGAAGAGGAAAAAATTTCAGCGCTTTATACACAAAACGCGTCGGGCGAAACAAGTCGGACGATGGATCCTCGAGGCTCGACCGAAGGGGAGTAAAGTTGTCGGATTTTCTTTTTTTTTTCTTTTTTTTTTTTAAGGAATTTGCATGCGAATCTGCGACGGGGCTCGCGTGATTTGTTGGGGGATATCCGAGGCAGCGGCCCATTGGTTTTGCGCGCAGACTTTTCCCGATGATGTGGGGGTATAAAGAGAATTCCTGCGGCGTACCGAGTCGAAGGTCGTCGGGGTGGAATACAACCGCCGCGTGTGGGAGTAAAAGGGAATAAAAAGTAGACTGTGTTTTAAATTAAGAAAGTTTTTAATATCGCTTTGGAAGAGAAAAAATTAAGTCGTAGGTTTCTGTAAGTACTTCGTAAAAACTGATAGAATTTAATCGGGAGCTTATTTCAATCATATAACTAATAATTGATAATGACAATATAGATTAAATTTATATCAATCGTTATCAAAAAAATTGATTCAAAAATTATTTTTAATTTCTAAATTTAGTGAAAAGCTATCCTTTTTTCCTTATAGAATGATATGTATAATAAAATAAAAGTACATTAGTATATATCAAATATTTCTTTAATGGATGCCAACTGAATAATTTCTTTAAATCAAATAAATACTTTTTCAATGCTGCAAAATTGTATAGTATAGTTTCGAAAAAAAACTTGTAATTGATATATAAAGAATTTTTTACTTAAACCTCTTTAATGAAACATTTAGTTTCGAAACTACTCATTTTTCTCAGAGTATTTTAGTTCTTCATATCTTTTTCATAAAATAAATTATATACATGACAACATATTATTATCATTTTTCACTTAAACTGCAATTTAAAATTTCTCAAAAATAAAAAGGAAAAACTTAAATAAAAAAAAAACCGAAAAGGTATCGCGCAGTAAGCGCAGCGCAATCCACCGATGACTCATTTACCGAATAATCGACAAGTCCGAAAACGAAGAAAAAGCGAGGCCGCTAAGTAGACCGGAGGATAAGGGGGGTATAAGGTCGCGCAGGGTCCGCTTGCGTCGCGCGAAAAAAGGAAGGGTCGCCACGCCGAGGTATCATTATAAGCGGCGCGATTGGCAAAGGGAGAGAAGTGGAGATGGACCTTCCGAGAATTTTGACTTCCGCGAAAGCCGTTAAATTGCCGTTATTAGGACGAGCAGTGCCTCCGAGATGATGATACTCGGGCATTAGCACCTCGGAATCTCGACCACTGGTGAACGGGTTAATGCGCCGGTGTCAGTTTTTCAGCGGCGCTTTGTGGACTTTCGGCTGCTTTCAACAACGGCTACTGAAGGAATTCTTCTTCTTAATCGCTAATTTAATCTATGTCGAAAAAATTAATGAACTATTTAAATCCAGATATTTAAATTTGTATATTTAAGGTATTAGATTTTTTCAA
Organism: Sycophila texana; assembly: GCA_035582955.1. NCBI lineage: Eukaryota > Metazoa > Arthropoda > Insecta > Hymenoptera > Eurytomidae > Sycophila > Sycophila texana. The sequence continues at coordinate 3,157 of JAWWEN010048717.1, forward strand.
AATTAGAGTAATTTAACCGCGCTTATTAAATTATTTAAAAAATGTCATGTCACCTGTAATAATTATTTTATTTTCGTTTTATTAAATAGGGGAAGTCGGGGCATTTAGTGGGCCACATTAAGTATATTGCATTTGGGGTGAAAAAAATGTATACATACTCATTTAATTTATAATTAGGTAATACTCGTTCCACTTGTCGAAAGATTTTCATTTGTGTTTTTCATATATATTAGTTCTTTATCTTTACTTGTTATTGGTTGATAAACTATACGCTGTTACAGCCACAACGGAACAGATATGTTATCAAATTGAATGTCGCCGAGAAATTTACTTCAGTAACTTCCGTTTCGCTATATCTAATTAATTATTTTTTAACATTCAAACTGGTTCTGCACTTGTTCACTGGAAGAAATATTTTTTTTTTTTGTTTAAGAAATATTAAACTCTATGAAACAATGCAGTACGGTCGAATTTAAGTTTGGAGTTTCGAATTTAAGTTGGAGTTTCGAATTTCTAACCCCGAACTTTTTATAACGAAAACAATTGATCGTTTGCTATTGTTAATTACTTATTGTTAATTTTCGAACACAAAAATCATCCACTCGTCGAAAACAAAAAATCACATTTGAATTGTAGCATTTGAACATAATTAGGCTCGATTACTCGATTTTAAAACGGCAAGTGCTACCAACCACGATTTAACGGCAGGTATTTTATTTTCACAAATCTAGGGGAAAAAAACTCTATAGAGTTTTTGCTTATAAGCACATTGGTACGGAAAGTTCTGGAAAACAATGGATAAAATATGTCAACAAAAGTAAACGAATGTATCCCTTTGTGAGTAATTAGTCCACTTCTTCGCTCCTTGCTTGGTAGACCCTACATATCATTATTAATTTTATTAATTATTATTTTTATTTATTATAATTTTATTAATTAATCATAATCTACTTTTTATTGAGACATTATTTTAGATACTAGTGTTGAAAAGAGTAATTAGAAGGCATGCTGAAACGCGAGGACCTTTTCCACGATGAAAAACTTTCCTTGCTGTTGTACATGAAGTACAAAGTCTTCCTATCCGCCGGAGAGATAGCTGGGAGAATAAAAAACATAGAGGATGCAAAAACCAGCAGAAACCTTGGAAATGAACTTTACAAACGCAGACCTCACAGTGCACTGATTCATCATACTATCTTTTATCATTATACAAGGAGCATTGCATTTGCGCCAATAAATTCTGAAGACTTGGCAATGGGATATGGAAATAGATCCGCCCTATTTTTTCATCTAAAAAATTATGAAGATTGTCTGATTGATATTGAAAGAGCAATCAGCATAAGTTGTGATAATTTGTTAAAGGTAAAATTGCTTTGCCGCAAAGCAGAGTCTTTAAAAATGTTAAATAAGTCTAAAAAATGTGAACAAGCATGTCAAGCAGGACTGCAAATTTTAGAGCAATTAAACGACTCTAAAAATAATGTGTTCACAACAAAATTCAACCAGCTGCTTAGTAGTCAAAATTCTATTAAAAAAACTAACATTAAATTGCCTAAAAAAGACAGTTACTTTGATGATTTACTGAATTTTGAACGTTCGGAAGAAATGCCAACAGTATCAAAATCAGTGACTATAAAGTATAATAAGAAATGGGGACAGCATATTGTTGCAACAGAAGATATTAAACCAGGAGAAATTATTTCTATTCAAAAATGCAATTTTATCCAATTTGACGGTGAAGAAGCAATGTATTCATCTTGTTCTTATTGCTATACCTTTACTAACAATATTGTACCATGCGAATTTTGTATTTATGATATGTATTGCTCCGAAAAATGTTGTTCCAAAGCTTGGAATGAATATCATAAATATGAATGCATAATTTATCAACATAGCACAACACTTGGTAGTATTCATTATATGAAATTTGTATTGTCTGCTATTTATGAAGTAGGAGGCATTGAAAAGATGAAAGAACATATTTTAGAAATTGAAAATAACAAAGGTATGACAGTACTTTATTTTTTGATTAAAAACAAAATAAATATCAGACTTTTATTTAAATACATGTTTCAGACCCACAAACAAAAGGATTATCAAAAGGAATTTTTTATACTGAATGTAAGAGAAATATATACAGTCTTAAAAAAATGTATGCTGTAGTGGTGCAGTCATATAAAGCAGAATATTCTGTATTAGCAGATATTTGTAATTACATTTACCTATTAGCCAAATTCACCAATTTTTTTGGAGATAAAATTAATATACTGGAGCCAGAGGTACTTCTTGACGAAGATAGACTCTTTATAGCAGCTATGATATTAAGGACTCAAAGAATAATACTAGCAAACGGTGAACTAGTAGGTACATCAATTGTATTTCTTATTAATTCTGAATTTAATTATTTATCGTTTGTATCTTTTGTAAAATCTAGATTACAAATCCACCTATACCTACCCATGCTTATGTAGAATTATTTAAATGTATGATTAATCACCAATGCCATAGTAATGTGAGAATTGTTAGAACAAATGGTAATAGAAGTATTATGTATGCATGTCATCCTATAAGAAAAGGATCTCAGGTAAAGTATTAAAGGTGCAATATATTCTGTTATGTCACAAATATCAAGTATTAATAATTTTTATTTTCAGTTATTTAAGAACTTTCAAGGTTTAAGTTTTAATATACCTAAAAAAAAAAGACAAGAGGTTCTTAAACAATACGAAATTACTTGTAAATGTATTGCTTGTATGGAAGATTGGTCACCAATTGCTGAACCAACAATTGAGGTAAATTTTATCCATAAGCTGCTATTCCACAAAAATAGAAAAAAATAGAGAAAGTACATACTAATATAAACATTTTTTTTAGGAATTAATTAAATCAACCCCTACATTAGATATTTCAATAGTTCAAAAAAATAGAATATTGTTAGAACGAATAAATGCCAAACATGAAGATTCAAAATTTACAGCTGAACTTTTCAAGCAAGTCTGTCACCATTTGGCTGATCTAGCTGAAAAATTCACGGTAGTTTGCACCGATTATTATGAATTTCTAGCTTTCATAGAATATACACTTTTTCAAGAATATTCCGAGTCTAAGTTTGAAATCTTACAAAAATGCAACTAGTTTATGCAACTAATGTATAATTTTAATTTATATAATTTTTTTTATCGATTGATATAACTATATATTTTATACTTTCATATTGAGATTTATAAATCTATGTATTAGTTCGACGTTAATGAGAGTTTAAGAAATTTTAACATTAGTCTTTAAGTTTAAATGATTTTTACTATCTGTATAAGTGCTTTGGCAAATTTTTGACAATCTAATAATGTACGCCTTCATTGCAATAATATGTAGGCCTTTGTGAAAAAATGACTAATGTGAACAAAACGCAGCGTTACAAAATAATTAAACAATCGTTTATAATAATTTCTATTTTGAATGTCAATGAAAACTGTTATTATAATACAAATATTTATTAAACATTAATTACTGTGTTAATTACTAATTTACGAATCAAAGTCCTTGTATTGTATTATGTAAATTAAAATCAAAGCTTATCGCGCAAATTTGATATCATTCAACAATTTTCAGTCTGCACAAAGGCTGCCCGAGATCAACACAAGAGTCTAAAATCGTATAGAATTTATACAGATTTTTTAACAAATTTTGAAGAAAATCTCCACAAAACTTTTCTGTAGATTTTCAATCTTTGTCCTGTAGGCGTGCTCTCAAATTTTTTTTTATTGCTTTTTATACCCAAGTTATTTACTGTAATCCGCGGATTTGCACACACAGAGAACTAAAACTACCTAATCGCCTCTGAAATAATTGACCCAATTTATTTATGAATTTTCGAGTCTCCGCCGAAACGATAACACTATCCCTATCCCCCCGGAAGAAGGAAGGCTAAAAGAGCCGAGCCGAGAGAGAAGCTCCGAGCGATAAGGGATATAGAAGTTAAGGATCGCAAATGACACAGTCGCCGAGAGCCGCTGCGAAATTGCCCCAATCTCGTTTGCCCTGCTCGCTTTATTTTTTTCTCTCTCTTTCTCTCTCTTTTTTCCTCCGAAGGAGGGCGAATATCGCGCGCACCTCAACCCCGCGAGGCTCGCTTCTGTTTGCGCTTAGTTGGACGCGCGGCGGGATGCAACGCGCGATGCCTCTGTGGCCGTGGGATGGTGCGCGCCGTGTATATTTTCCCGAGAGGCATTTCTGCGGAGCTTCGGCTTTGCACCGCGGATTATTAACACAATAAATAAGCTTTGAATTACTGAATTTATGTGGTTCTTTTTTCAATGCACTGCACCTGGCAGGGAAAAAATAATATACTGCATTATAAATGTTTTTAAGGGTGCATTTATTGGCTAAATTATTGCTGTAATTCATTATTGTTAATTCAACTTTCTTCTGGGCGAAAAAATTCTGTTCAAAGAAGAGATAGTTTCTGCCTTATTTTTATCTGAAACGATAGTTACACAAGTAAAATAAAAAAAAAATAATAATAATATTATTTTTATATAGACTCGTAGATAATTAAAAGATTTATTAAAAGGTTCATGGATTTTGTTGAAATTATTTTAGCATGACTTTCTTATACCAAAATTTAAAGAAAGTTAAAACATTAGATTAGAAACTATAAACGCTTTTAAAGTTTTTATTTTTGCCCGTATACATGCAGGATGATCTGCAGAAGAGCTCAATTGCCATTTCCTTCTTATAAGTAAACGAAGTTCGAATGGATAAATGAATGAATAGTGTATACAAAAAAACAGTTGAATCGTAAATCCTTTTATGTTATATAATAGTTATACTAATGCAGAAGAGGAAGTAATAAAAAATTGTCCCTTTATTCATCTACGCGTACAAACGTTTATATGCGTATAAAAATGAATTACAACTAATTTTAATGGTTTCTTTTTGAAAATTCACCCCGACTTTATAGTGGCGCGATGAAAGGGCGGCGCTCCTGCATTGTTGCTATATATATATTTAATTTTTTTTTTTTTTTTGTTCGTAAGGCCGTAAGAGAGCCATTCTAGCAGCTTACACCAAAGTTTCGCGCTCGCGGAAGTACAGTGTTAGTCATGGAAGTTCAAATAAAGGTCTTGTGAAAGGTCTAATAAAAGCCTTATAGGCTATCACATTTTTATGATCGAGGGGTAATAAAATTTCAGGCAGCTGGCACTCTTTTTTTAATGCACATTAGAGATATCGATTCGAGTATATTCTTTAAATAATGCACGTCGTATTTTTTTTTCTATCGCGGCTTCGTGCAATTGTTTCTAAACGTAATTTTATTAACGTTTGTTAACAATGCATTCTTTTTTTCATTTCAATTAAGTTGCAGTTAAATAGGAATTTTCAACTTCGCGTAATAGTTTTAATTTAAACTACATGCAAGCTGAAGAATGCGGTAATTAACGTTTATTCACAGAATATGTGCATTTTTTTTAATTAAGAAACAGTAAATTATAGAAATCAATTCTGCGATTGAACTTTTTTATATAAAATAATTAAAAGTAGCATTCAAGCGTTTCAATTTACATAATTGAATTAACGTGAATTTAAAAAAACAAAATTATTAAAAAATACCATATTCACGAGGTTTAATTTACATAATTGATTTCAAACGTCAAAATAAATTACGTTTTTAATAGGGTGAAACTCGCAACTTTTTTTGTCTCGACAATTTATACAACTATTCCGCTCCGCACTAGTTTGAAAGACACGCCGCATAGATACCAATCGCACTCGAGAGCAGAAAATCGTTAAATCGCGGGAAATTATAAATCTCGCCGATAAACGCATCTCGAACGTCATTTTATCTACTTAGCCAGTCATGTACGTATACCACCGCGAAGCATCCGATTTTTATATATATAAAAAAAAAACAAGAAAAGAAGAAGGATCTGGACGAATCGCGGCCACCTTGACCGAGTCGAACGATAATAATCCGGCGCCCGGCGAATCTCGCACTTATCGCCCGGTGGAGATTCGCCGGATAAACTCGTTATTTATACGCGAGAGTGAGAGAGTCTGCAGAGTGGCGCCAAAAATACGTGAAGCACGCGCACGGCTCTATCTCCAGAAGCGGCTCGTAAAAAGTATCCGGCCGCCCGGAAAATTCGCGAGCGCGCTCCGCTGGCGCGGATCGGGTTGCGCTTTCCCCGCTACTGGCCGACGCTGCTTTTCGCGAATCGTGTTACGTGCTCATTTAACTTGCAGGCTAAATAGATTTTTTTTTATTTACTCTCGTAGTGTATGATTTTTTTTCATTACGTAAATATTGTTTTATAGGGTACACGCCGAAAAAGGTCAGTAATCACAACTAACTATTAGTGGTTTCAGCTGATATTTAATTGTTTCAACTAATATTTGGTTGAAACAAGTGAATATTAGTTAAAACAAGTAATAATGGTTACTAATTGTGACTACTGAACTTTTTTATCAGTGTAGTTTCCGTATTAGCTCATACAATTTTTTAATCAATAAATAAATAGATAATAGACGGTCTTTCAGCTGTTTTGTCATATAAATTGTATAAAGTTCAAGAGAAGAAAATGTATATAATAGATATAATAAAAAATATAATAGAATTAATAGTTAAGAATATGATTTTGAAGGTAATAAAAAAAAACGCAATGCATTTTTGAATGAACATAATTATGTGATATTTATTACACTCACAGGAAGGGTATTCCAAAAGTATTTGAATCTGCTAGACATTGAATAATATTGACATTGATTATTTCTATTGTTATTTAAATATAAAGTACATTTTTTATTATATTGATTTATATCTTATTTTTAGTTTAAAAGGTAGAGTTTTAGATAAAGGTGACCGTGAGCGTTAAAGATTTTCTAAAGCATTAATAATTATGATTAATACGCTTCTCGTAATTTATTAAAATTGCTCTGCTGAATGGACGTAACGTACAACGAGGTGTAGAACGCGTAGCATGTATACGGTATGACTAATCTTAACATGCTTTAAGTAACGTATGTACATACTTTTATGCTATCCACTCTACTAAATTCCCTTTCTGCAGTAATATGTTTAATATATTTAAATCGTAAGATATACGCATCTGATATTATATTAATCAAAAGTTTATTTAAGTAAACTCTTCGAAATATTAATAAATTTACTTATATAGTAGCTGATTAAATACTTCTCGGATGTACCAACCTGTTTAACAAAAATCTTAAATTTTTTTCAAAAACTAATGGAAAATAGTAACATAGAGTACTTTACGTAAAATATATGTTCATAGAGAGAATTCCCCTAGTAAATTTTACAAGTCTGATAAATTTGACTAAGTATATAATATGAACTATAATTTTTTTCGTATTAAATCTACGGCTTTTTCTAAGAAAACTGTGAAGTATTCTAAGAAATCGACGAGTTTCTCTAGAAAACTCTTGCAAAAATGTCAATGTGAGCAGTCTGCAACAAAAATTTAACTCTCAAACCGACAAAATATCCAGAGAGCTTACGCGAAAAAAGTGCGCACTTTCCTTGAAAAATCACCCATATAAATATAATGAATTTCGGCAGATAACTGATTAAATATTTCTTAGCTAACGTCACGTTTTTAAAAAAAATTTTAAAAATGTTCTGAACAATTATTCCGACTTCTATCGATCGATCGATATAACCACACAAATTAATAAAAAAAAGAGGAGGAAAGCATCACGCAACTTATTTGGCCATCAACTGCGTTGCAACTTAAAATATAAGTGTTTACATCCTTCCTAGAGCGCACGGAATCCAGCGGCTAGCGTTTCAGTGACCTTAACAAGACTCGCGCGGACCTCGCAGTTATTGCGCTTAACGCGCGTCGCCGCTGCTCCACATTTCACAATTGACCCGCCGCGTCGCGCGTCTTTCGCCCGGCGAATTCGCACGAGCAGCGCGTGGGCGTCCATCGCCGCGCCGAGATAAATATCTCGATTCGCTCGCTCCATGCTAATTCGACTGATTCACCCTGCACTTGAACTATCATTCAAAAGCTCCCCGGCGGTATGCAATCTATTTCAATCAATCAATTATAATGATAATCGAATGATTTATACACCCCTTTTAGTGATTCAATGAAGACATTTTTGGCTTCCTCCTACAGGATGTTATGAAATTATAAAAAAAAGTTTTACTAAAAAGTTTTACATGTTAGAAGCCTGTTTTGAGAAATTCTTTACCATTTTATGATGTTTTTCAATAGTATATTTATAGACACAAGTGTGTTTGTATTTATGTGTGTATGTGTACCGTAAAGGATCTCATACTGTACGGATTTTAACAAATTTGAGCTTTTTTATGATTGATTAATTCGATAGAAAAAAGGTGATTTTAGTTTTATAATTATAAATTTTGAAATATAACGGAAAAGGTAAAAAAACGCTGCCAACTGCACTGGCACAATGCTTTCTCATAGAGATGTCTGCATCTCTAGTTAAATTGAGAATT
>JAWWEN010048728.1:0-11639 GCA_035582955.1 Sycophila texana
CAGATCAAATTGAGCGACTGGACACTTGGTAGGTCTTTAGCTCTGAAACAATTATTGTGTGATGAAAATGACTTTTATTTTAAAATAAATGAACAAAATTATTTATTATTTACTTTTTAGTAATATATTTATATCAAATACAAGAAAATACAAAACTAATTAAATTTTTTAAATAAAAGAAATTAAATAATAATAGATCCTTATATTCTAATTTGTTTTTTTTTTTAGATCAAAAATTTGTTCCTCCAGGCTATTAGCATATTGTGCCAAATTTTTATTTTTCTGATGGTAATCCTTCATTATCTGCAAAAAAAGTAATTTTAATAATTTAATATATTATATTCTATATATAATACTAATTGTTTGGAAGTGAATTAATATTTAAGATTTGAAATGACTGTTAATAAATGAAACGTACTTTGCGAATAGCAGTGACTGTGTCATGATCCATCGATGGAAAATTTGCATGACATGCTGCAGTTCCTCCGGATGGCTGAGGTATATGATTCCTCTGAAGACACTGCGGAGGCATACTCCACTGACCCAGTGGTGCTCCAGGTCCTCCAGCAGGCTGGAGAGGTATTGGTGCAGCCTGCAGAGTAATCGGTGGTGCAGGTGGTTGTTCCACAGCAGCCTGCAAGGCCATTGGTGGAGGTGCTGCTGCTCCCCTAGCAGGCTGCATAGGCCACGGTGGTGGAGGTTGTTGATCCACAGCAGCCTGCAACGGCAGTGGTGGTGTAAGTTGAGGCCCCTGATGAGCAGGCTGGAGAAGCATCTGTGCTGGAGGTAGTTGCTGAACAGCTGCAGCCATGTAAGCCCATGGGTGCACGCCATGGTAATTGTAATTACCCAGGTACATGGGTAATTGGTATGCGCCCATGTTGTACTGTTGTGCATGAGCTGCCATCGGAACACCACCTGGCACTGCTGGCTGAGGTACAGGCTGCGCGGGTGCAGGTACAGGCTGCGCGGGTGCAGGTACAGGCTGCGCGGGTGCAAGTGCGGCCGGTGGATTGTTCACCTGATTTGCCGGAGGGTTTTCAGCATCGGGATTCGCGTTGTTGTTCGCTGCAGCATCCGCGGCCTGTTCGTTTTGCAGCTGACGTCCGGGATGATCCCGTCGATTGCGATTACCCGCCAAGCCTCTTCTCTGACCTCGACCTCGACCTCTTCGTGCTGAAAGAATTATAAAAGTATTACTACACATTGTAATATTTAAAAGCATTTATTATAAGAAACCTTACTTACGCATTGCGATTTTAATTAACCTAGTGCGTTTGTTGCACAAATTAAGTTTTCGATCACGTGAACGGCTTGACGGTGAATAGTGTTTTATGCTGTCACTTGTGACACGTTGTAACTGGCAACATTGTTTATGCGCAGATCATAGTTAGTAAAGTCATTCCAAGTTATATTTCCTTTACTACAATAATTTATAATTTTTTTTTGTTAAAAAATTGTGCCTTATATATTGTTATTGTATATAATAATTCTTGTTATAAATAAAAATTGTTTTCAAAATTATTTGGTATAATTACTTTTTTAGAAAAATTTGTTTATATAAAATTTAAAGTAAAAAGAATTAAATTGAAATTTAGAAAAATAACATTTATGGTTGTACATGAAATGCTAATTAATTATTAATACACAATATATTTTGAATTCCTTTTATTTCATGTAATAGTAGCTAAATGAAAGAGAATGCGATTACAAATAATTGTACTGGTAAGGTGTTTTTATTTTGATCAATTAAAATACATTTAAAACAAAATTGTAGAAACCTATATAAGATGTATACATATATTATTTAATTTCTTCTGTATCTTTTTTTTGATTGATAATAATCTGAACTTTTGGAACTGTTTTTATTATAATTCTGAAAAAAGAAAAACATTAATTATTTACTTAAATTATAAAATTCTTTTTTTAAATATAACCAAACTTACAGTGCTTCTGTGCTCATACTGTCTCTGCTGTAAAAATTCCAGCTGCAGTTCTAGGCCCTGAACATACTTTTTCAGACTTAGAAATTTTTCAATTGATGCTTTTAAAAGCTAAAACACAATATTAAAACGTTTCATAAGTAAATTGTATATTTATATAACACAAACATAATATATATATTAATATATACTAACTTTTCTTGTCCGCTGGAGACTCTCACTGTCACTGTCATGTGATGCAGCATATAATACCAGGTCCTCGTTAGCCTTCTGAATGTCAGATTCAGAGGATAATTGAGGAAACTCTTTTACTGCAGATGGTACAGGAGCTTTAGCTGTAGCTGACCCAGCTGCAGTAGCTACTTGCATTGCCTGCAAAGGCATCGGTGGAGGTGCTCCAGATCCTCCAGCAGGTTGGAGAGGTATTGGTGCAGGCTCCAGAGGAATCGGTGGAGGTGCTGCTGCTCCTCCAGCAGGCTGAGGAGGTATCGGTAGGGGCTGCAGAGGAATCGGTGGTGCAGGTGGTTGTTCCACAGCAACCTGCAAGGCCATCCGTGGAGGTGCTACTGCTCCCCCAGCAGGCTGAGGAGGTATCGGTGGGGGCTGCAGAGGCAACGGAGGCTCCTGACGAGCAGGCTGTAGAAGCATATGTGCTGGAGGTTGATTGTATTCAACAGCTGCAGCCATGTGAGCCCATGGGTGCAAGCCAACGTAATTGTAATTACCCATGTGCATGGGTAATTGGTATGCGGCATGATACATGCCGCCCATGCTGTAATGTTGTGCAGCTGCCATCGGAACACCCCCTGGCACTGCTGGCTGAGGTGCAGGCAACGCGGGTGCAGGTGCGCGTGGATTGTTCACCTGATTTTCCGCAGGGTTTTCAGCATCGGGATCCGCGTTGTTGTTCGCTGCAGCATCCGCGACCGGTTCATTTCGCAAACGTCCGGGATCCGGACGTACCTGCAATAATTCGCCATCTAACCGATCCGGCAGACTTCTCCTCGTGCGGCGATCATTAACTGCTCTGGATGCTGCAAAAAAATTGTCAACATTACATTTGTTAATCTTATTAAAATAACTTATTTGCACCTAACCTTTTCACTTACCCATTTTTATGTTTGTTGTCCAAGCGGTTACTAACATGTGAGAAGGTGAGCGCGTTTCCATTTGCTCTCGTCTGCGGTTGCGTTCCAATTGGCAGCACTGTTTATATGCAGACTAAAGTTTGAAAGCCCATTCCATGCGAGATTCCGATGTAATATTACACGATTGTCACAGTATCCCCGTATGAGAAATATAAAAAATTTGAATTGTTTAAAATAAAATCACAAAAATGATTTCTCTTTTTTGTAAATTAAAATGTGATAATAAAAAGCTTATTATTATTATACAAAAATTAATATTAAAAATTGATGATTAACAGAACAAATGATATGTACATTATTTTAAAAAAGGGTTTTTTCTTTTAAATTAACAACTATTTTTAAGGAAATATTTTATTTTGTTTGCTTCGCTGTTATTTTTAAGATAATACTAAGATTACCAAATAAAAAAAAACCTTAGCGCTTTCACATTTGTAACTTTACTTATAATTTTTTTGTTATAAAGTTTTTATTTTTTATTTTATGTATTTACTTTATATTAATATAACGTTAAAAAAATTAGAATTGAATTTTGTAAAAATAGCTGTACTAGTAGATATAAAAATTTTAAGTTTAAGAAATAAAAATCCTCTATAATGTAGAATTCGGTGAAATATCTTCAGATTTTTCTGATTTGTAGTCTTTGAACGAAAGGAGATATTTTTGCTGAGCCCTTATCATTACTAGTTTTTAAAGTTTAATTCTACAGAAATTGATTGAAAGAGGATTAATTTATTCTATACTTTATTTTTATACTGCAGAAACATTCATATTTCTGTAAATATACTTTGAAAATTTAATAAATTTGTTTAAGTAGAATCAAACCATAAAATAAAGAATATTATATAAATTTATAAAAGTAAGATTAAGTTAATTTAATATAATCATTTATTCTTTTTTTTCTACAAAACATTGTGTGACATTACTTTATTGAAATTACTGTTATTACAGATTTTAAAGGATTCTCCGTAAAAGCCATTTTTCGCTAAACCCTTGTATTTACAATCATTTCAAAACACAAGTATATAGAAATTAATAGAAATTGCCTGAAATGTATATTTTTTTTCATTTATAATATATTTTATATTTTTGTACTACTTTATAAACATTTGAATCTTTTGTGTATTTTTATTTTTTATCAAAAGGCTGAAATAGGTCGTCCACAAGTAAATGAAGAAATTTGAAATTAAATTAAAATCATTAAATTTTCTATTAATGTTTTCTATTTATATTTTTGTTCATAATCCAGTTCATTATGGTTTTCATATAACATATTCGCGCCATTCGAAAGACAAACACGCAACAAGAAAAGAATTACAATATATATAGCTCCGACAAATGAAGATTAGCTTCGCGGCATGTTTTCACTTACAAATTCATAATTATAGACCAATAACTGTTATTTTGCTAACATAAACAATAATCGCAATACTACTGCTATATTCGTCACTTATCAATTATATCTTATATAAGACGAAGTTGCAGAAAGTCTATTTCGTATATTATTTAAATTCATTTGACTTAACCTCAAAACGTGCTATTGTGATCGCTGGTTATAGAAGAAATGGCAAAAAGGCCAGTAACATCGAAAAATAAATATTATGGGAAAAGACTTTCTACAAAGAAGAAATGGAGGAAAAGGTTAGTAAACATTTTATTTTATTAATTATTATTGTTATTGATATATAATATTGTATATGTGTGGGTGTGTGAATGTAGCAAGTTGTATCTTTATTATTTATAATAGATTTGATTCTGACAAGTGTCAAATTTTTTATTTAGTTAGGTAATTTTTAAACAAAATTGTTTATTTAACTGAATTAGTTTTTTAGTAATTCATAAAAAGGTGATATCTTTTTATAAATGTAAGACTAAATAAAATTTAAAGTTATAATTATTCTTTTTTTTTTTAATGTATTATTTTTAGAAACGGTTCGTTCGATTTACTTGACCTTTATTCGATATTTATTTTATGATATAGCCGATAATTTAACAAAATTGTATTAATTTTTTGAAGAATTTGAATTACATGTTACTTTCAAGAATTTTTTAAAATGGCATATAAGTGAAGTAAACGTAAATTAAAATTTTTGTTTTTTAAAAGATAAATAATATACAATACTTTAATAAAATATTGTAAATTACAAAAAAAAATTAACTTTTTACTTTTTATTTAATTCTTTTTCTTGTTCGGAAGCTAAGGGTCAATCTTTAGGCAGCGGTTTTTTCATGAAAACAGGAAATCATTTAAATAATTTTCTCAAATACTATAACTGGGTATAATAATTTACTTGCCCTTTAATCAAATAAATAAATAAATATTTCCATTTGCAGGAGAAACGGCACAGCAACTATAGAGAAGTCAATTACTGTTGCAAATTCGTTTACTCAGTCTCACTGTAACGATTTTAATGAAAACGCAACAAATATATCTCATCAAGATTTTAACGTACTACATGAAAAGGTAATAAATGAATATTGTCATGTAGAAACTGTTGTAGCAGAAAAGCAGGTAGTTAGTATGGACAATGATGATCCCTTCCATTGCCCAGCTACTAGGGAAAGAAGCATGGACAATGATGATCCCTTCCATTGCCAAGCTAGTACGGAAAGAAGCATGGACAATGATGATCCCTTCCATTGTCAAGCTTGTACGGAAAGAAGCATGGGAAATGAAGATTCCTTCCATTGCCAAGCTAGTACAGAAAGAAGCATGGACAATGATGATCCTTTCCATTGCCAAGCTAGTACAGAAAGAAGCATGGACAATGATGATTCCTTCCATTGCCAAGCTAGTACAGAAAGAAGCATGGACAATGATGATCCCTTCCATTGCCAAGTTAGTACAGAAAGAAGCATGGACAATGATGATCCCTTCCATTGCAAAGCTAATATAGAAAGAAGAATTTGCAAAAATAGTACAAAAGAAATGATTGGCAATGATGATAATTTCCATTTCCAAGATTGTATAAAAAGAAACAAGGACAATAATAAGACATGTCTTTGCAAAAATAATACCAAAGGAAGTATAGGCGATGATGATCACTACCATTGCTCAGATAGGACAGAAAGACACGTGGGCAATGATGATTCTTTCCATTGGCAACACGACAGCAGAGAAAGAAACAAGGCAAATGACGATCATTGTTTTTGTAAAGATACTACACAAGAAAATATGGGCAATGAAAATCATTGTCTTAACGAACGTAATAGAGAAATAACTATTGACAATATGAAGCATAGTTTAGATAATAAGACGATGCAAAATGACAGTGATTACATTGTAATGAAAAATGACTTAGAACAATTGTTGCATGAGAATGACAAAAACGTCGAGAGGGTAATAGTTGATTTCGATTATATAAATAAAGAATTAAAAAATGCTTTCACGAACCATTTAGTAGAAGGCAATAATTGCACTTTAAATGATTGGACTTTTTTGAATGATAAAACCAAACGATTTGGTTTGCGATCAAAATTTTTTTATAAATGCAATGCGTGTAAACAAGAAATGTCAATATGGTCAGAACCTACTGATGATGCTCGTCATTTGGATATAAATAAGGCAGTTGTAACTGCTACAATAGTTACAGGGATGGGTTACACCCAAATGATGGAATTATTAACAGGTATTAATATCCATTGCATGACGGATAAAACTTATACTGGTATTCAACAGGAAGTTCATGATGATTTTAAAAAAACAGCGTTAGCGAGTATGTCTGCAGCTGCAGAAGAAGAGAAGAAACTTGCTACTGAAAGAGGAGACGTTACCAATGATGGTATACCATTTACTAAAGTAGTAGTAGATGGGAGTTGGTTGAAGCGATCATACGGTACTAATTATAATTCTCTTTCTGGCGTCGGTGTGATCGTTGGTTATTATACCCAAAAAGTTTTATTCGTTGGTATACGTAATAAATATTGCACGATTTGTGAAAGAGCCGCTTCGTTAGGAAAGCTACCGAAGAAACATAGATGTTTTAAGAACTGGGATATGAATGCTCCTTCCATTGGAATGGAAAGTGACGCAATAATCGAAGGTTTTAAAACAAGTGTTGAAACGCATGGCTTAATATACAAAACGGCAATCACAGATGGAGATAGCAGTGTTTTTAAAGCACTCCTAGACAACAATGTTTATGCACAAGAAGGTGTTGTGCCAGATCGAATATTTTGCACAAATCACTTACTGAGAAATCTTTGTAGAAAATTGAATGTAGTTGCTGAAACAACGCAACCAAAAAATCAAAGAATCCCCAATTTCGTTACATTGCGAAAAATGGTTAAAGATAAAATTCAAGCCGTTAGAAAAAATGTTATTGATGCTGTGGCATGTACGGTAAGTTTATCAATGTCATGGGATGAAAAAGTACGAACATTGACAGATTTAATATTAAACATTCCAAATCACATTTTTGGAGAGCATAAAGATTGTTTTGTTTATGGTCAACGTTGCGAGAAAAAGGATAGTACGGAAAAAAGCAAAAATAACGTGCCTTCTCTTCAATCAATAGGTTTGTACCATAAAATAGAAGAAGCAATAAAATATCTAATTGTAAGTGCTTTCAGTGACAGTTTGTTACATAGAGTTACAAACAACAGCGTAGAATCTGTCAATGCCTTGATATGTGCAGCTGCTTGTGGGAAACGTATTAATTTATGCTTAAAAAGTCAATACGATACTAGAGTGTATGCATCAGTGGTCCAAAATAATTCACAGGAAGCATTAAGTGAAGTATATAGAAATACAAATAAAAGAGTGCCTTCCCTTGTATTTCAAGTAGAAGAGAAAAGAAAATTAAAGGTTTTAAGAAATAAGAAAGCCAGGCAAATAAAAAAACGAAATGGAGTGTCAAGGAAACGAAGAATAATTCAAACGACCGATGCTAATTACGGCCCCAACTTCCAGAAGCCGGATAAATCGGAAAAACTGATGGATGAAGAGAGAGGGAAATTGTTCAATTTACTGTACAAAAATCAGGAAAACAGAGCTGCGATAGAACGTGAAACAGTGAACCAAAGTAGGTCACAGAAATGGCTAAGTTTAAAAAAAATATTATTAACTGGATCAAATTTTGGGAAAGCTTGTCGATGGAGACCGTATACTAATTGTAGTAACAAAATTAAAGAAATTATGTATCCTCCCATCACACAACTGCACGATAATATAGCTGTGAAATACGGCTGTGAGCAAGAAAAAATCGCTCGAGAAACAATGTCAAAAACTCTGAATATTAAAATAGAAGAATGTGGAATGTTTATTGATGAAACATTTCCTTTTTTGGGTGCATCTCCTGATGGACTAATCGGCGTTGATGGATTGATTGAAATTAAATGTCCTTGGAAAGGTGCAAATTTATCTGCAGAAGAAGCCATTAACAGTATCAAAACTGTTAGAGCTGCATTTGATGCTAAGGATACAAAAAAAATGAATAAAAACCATGACCATTACTATCAAGTTCAAGGACAGTTGCATATTTCAAAGCGAAAGTACTGCCTCTATGTAATTCATACACCCCAAAGCCAGAATTATATCCGAGTAGAGAGGGACGACAAATTTTGGTTGAGCAAAATGGAGCAACCGTTAACTCGATTTTATATGGACTGCATGCTTCCTGAAATTCTTGACAGTCGCTTTAATAGAAATATGCCCGTAAGAAATCCAGAGTATACACAGAAAGCTATAAATGATAAGAAAAGGAAAAAGAACGTTGAAAATGCTTCCGAAAAAAAAGATATTGTGAAAATAACAGAAACAACCAATTTATTTAAAAAAAGATGCACAGACAGTGCATCTAATTATGGTACAAATACTGATGGTGATTGCATAATAACTGGGGAATATCATGATCCAAATGCTTTCTCTCAGACAGATATTGAGAATCTTAGAACATTCATGGATGACAGAGGTCTACCACTAGACAAAGTTATAAAGAATGTATCTCCAATTGGGGAATGGTTAAACGATGATTCTATAGATTACTTCACACGGATATTACGTAATCATAATTCTGCATATGAAATGCAAAGTGCGAATTACTTGAACCGATTAATTTGTGTAGATCCTGTATATTCTCCATCTATCCAAATTATAGGAGGAAATACAACGAGACATTGGAGAACGGCTTTTTACGATGGAAAAATAATTCACATTTACGATAGTTTACAATTTTGTGCACCATTACGCGATGCAGAAAAAAAATATCTCAAGAAAAGATTTCCTGCTGCTAAAATCTCTGATGTTGTCTATGAAAAAATGAACGTCATACAAAACGGTGGTACCTGTGGCGTTTACGCCTGTGCTTTTGCACAAAGCATTGTGTTGGGAGAAGATCCTGCAAAAATTCGATATTCAGAAGATGCTCGGTGCATAAGAAACCATTTCATAAAGATAGTAACCACGAAAAGATTGATACCTTTTCCCACCCGTTCTTAAATTCATGACAGGGAAAATAAAAAAAAGTCAATTCATATGACTGGAGTCAATTTAGAAATGAATTGTTTAGTAGCTACTAATTAGATTGAGCGCGCTACGCGCGCCTCGTAACAATCTTTTGGTCACGATGACAATTTTTATCTTTCGACATTCAAATTTTTTTCTCAAAAATCAAAATCGAGTTCGAAATGCGATAACGAGCTTCGAGATACCAAAACCAATATTTCGCCTATTATTTTCGGGTATGGAAAATAATCCCTTATAAATTGAGCTTTCGAGATTTCGATCTTTTGTTCGAAAATCTCGAAATGATTTGAATTTTTGAGAAAAAAAAAAACAAATTTTCAATTGTTTTTCTTGCAATATAAGGCTAAATAGTCAGTTAATATAAGGGCGAGAGAAAGACTAGAGTAAATAACATTAGCTGCGTAATTTTTTTCCTAAAAATGAAATCTAAAGCAGTTGTAATGTTGGCTTGGTGTAAACAATTATAGTCGTAATAACACATTTTAAAGTAAATATAAATTTTGCTTACAAATATAAAAACAATGCCATTGGATATTGCCACGAATAAAAACGATAAATACATATGGTACAATGAAAGTGTAAAAATGTGATAAATTTTAATAACGACAATAATATAATATAATTATATATAGAAATGAATAATTAATGAACATATGAAACCTGCATATTGATTAAGTAAAAGTAATGTTACGTAGATAAAAGGGGGAATCCCATGTTGGTAATCCAAAGGCAACATTGACAAAAGTGCTCAAGCCATATTCTTTTTTGAGTTTATCTGACAAAAAAAGAACATGTCGATCCATCGTTTGCTTTATAAACAAGTGGAAAATAGACGCGGCGTAGCGACGGGCGCGGAGTTAGAACTGCTATAATTAAAGTAGTAAAACTCGACGAGAGCAGTGTGAATCTCGTGCTCGCCAACACTTTTCAGAAGGCAAACATCGCAAACAACAATTGAACCCTCTTCAATTGTTTGTTCTTTATTTCCATGAAAAATTGAAATGCCGATTCGTCGTCTAGTTTTTCAAAAAAGTGGAGGAAAATTGCGGCAGAACGCCGGAACGTGGTGGTCGAGGCTTCGGTGGAGGTGCTACAAAAAAAGTAAAGCTCGGCGAATCCAATGCTTCTAACATCGCTATCTCGCTTTTTAAAAGGTATAAATAAGCTAAAAGTGATTGAACCCCTTTATCTTTTTGTGCTTCACCTCCGAGAAAATGAAATGCCAATCCGTCGCGAAATTTATCAAAAAAGTCGAAAGTAGGGGCAGCAGTGCAGAGGGCGGGTGCTCGACTTTCGAAGCTCATGCGCCCTGTTCCTCTTTACTTTTTGTTTGTTTATACACCGAGTGAAAAGTGAAAATAAACGATTTTTTTATTAATAATTGGGAAATTCTGACTGTGTAGCGACGAGCGCACGGCTCTCCATGCTCCAGCCGAGGTGCTGCAAAAAAAGTAAAACTCGGTGACCCCAGCTATTCACCATGCTAACTCGTTTTTCAGTAAGCAAAGAATGTTAAATACAATACAGTCCTCTCCTTTTCTATTTTCTTTATCGCAAAAAAAAAGAAAAAAAAATGAAATGCCGATCTCTCGTGAAGTTTCTCAAGAAAATCGAAAAAGCTGGTGGCAGATCAACGGGCGCCGCTCTCAAGGCTCTAACCGAGGTGCTACAAAAAAGAGTAATGTAACGTGCTCAATTTGAACCAAAATTTGTTTAAAATCGGTTTTTTAAACTTGACTTCATTCGTTAGTCCAAAATAACATTGCAAATGATGTATAGTACACCTGATTATATAATTAGGCCGAAATTATTTCGGTCTTAGAATTGAGGTTACAGGTGGCGCCGCATAGCAACGGGGGCGCGGCTGCCAGAGGCTCCAGCCGAGGTTCTACAAAAAAAGTAAAAGACGGGGATCCCAGTGCCTTTTACCTCGATAACTCGCTTTTTAGAAGGCGAAGAGGGCTAAAGATGATTGAGACCTGTACTTCCTTTCATTCTTTATCATGTACTGAAAACAAGCTGCAAATTTTTCGCATCATTCTAAAAAAAAGCAGGAAATACTGGTCGCGTAGCGAAGGGCCGGCC
>JAWWEN010048739.1:0-11637 GCA_035582955.1 Sycophila texana
ATATAAATAAATCTGCTCAGCACAAATAATCCATGGTTACCGTCAAAACAACGGTAATTTCTACTCTAAATTTCTTTTTGTGAAGAGATAAAATCATAAAAAATTGCAGTTTCTTTCAAAGTTTATTCGCCAAACAAATTTTGCCTATTACAACTTTTGACTGTTGCAACTTTTAGACGAGAGCATTTTTCGTCGACGCGCGTGATAAATAAATATTGCATAAGCAGAAATATTCGACTGCAGAAGCAAAATACGACGAGCTCTAAAAATACACTCTTCTCTGCAGTCGGCGCGTCCGTGTGGGGGGATAGAAAATAATCCACAAAGTGCGCCGATAATTCCGCGCAATCGAGTTAGTCCGTGGGCGCGGGTATATATTCGGAGAAAGTATAAACCCCTCAATGAATTATAGCCATTCTCGCGCTCAATCGAGCTCGTTTAGATTCGCGCGGCGAGCCGCGAACCTCGGAACCAGCCGCACTATCGAACGACTGCACGCTCGAGCCACGGCTCGTGCGCACGCACGTAATAGGTGAACGACTCGAGATTTGAGATCCTGGGATTGTCATTTTCTCGCATGGCTTTCGTAATGCCTTTGTGCTGTCGGTACGCTGCTTTTCGCTTCTCGCTCGGTCTGACGCTGAGTGAAGGCAGCTTCGCGGAAACTGACGAGAGAGATACGCGTTTCTGTCGTTGTTAATTAAATTTGAGGCAATATAGAGATCTGCAAATGAAACGCGCGAAATTTCAGGCGAATAATACACTGTCTAAATCATTCCAGGAAAACGTCATTGATTTTCAGTGCATATCCACTTTCATACTGAAACGATTAGTCTGCAACTGGAAATTAGTGTACACTCGCTGTATCGTTCAGTGAAAATTAATTTACTGAAAGTAATAATAATTAGAATTAATTAATCAATAAAATTACATAATTTACAATCTTTTACTATCTTTTAGTGAAATTCACTGATAAATCAGTGAATTTCACTGGATGTATTTTTTATAGAGAGTACAAATTGAAAAAAAAACTTAAAAATAAATTAATGTAATAAACAATGTCTTTCATACTTAATAATATTTTAATCCAATGAGTGTTTTACTAAAATTTCAGTGAATCATTAAATAACTTTATGCAATCAGTGGCAAATTAAATAAATTTTTAGTTGCCAGTCACTTTAGTTAATCAGTAACAAAGTGACAAATTTTTAAGTGAACTATTATTACTTTATTTAAAGAAATTTAAATAGCACTACGATGTTTCGGATTAAAAAGTAGCGAAACAAGTATGTTTTCAATTAAAACATTGTAAAGTGTAATTCCGCAAGAGAACGAAAAATTTTTGCGATGTTCCGCGAAAATTGAGATAAGATGATGTCGTTACTTTAACATCCGCAGCGCGAACAGTTTTGCTAGAACGATAAAACGTTTATCTCAGCTGAATGTGACTCACTGTAATTACTCCGATGCTTTATAGCTATTAAATGATGTACGTATATTCCAATGCCCATTAAAGCTTAATGAAAATAGCACCTGTGAGTAATATTTGCATTAAATGCATCAAAGTGTCCCCAGTGAAGTTGGCGTAATTTAAAGAAATTTAAAATTTTTCTACGGATATGTGCACTTTGTTTAATTAATTTGAATTAACTTTTTTTTAAGACAAGCTCGCACGCTCATTTTTCTCTTTCTACTGTTTGTTCGTGAATTCTTCTTGATATTGATCCACGAACCAATCATATTCACGTTTTCGAGGCTTCGCAACATCCGGTCATCACTTTTTTAAGAGGATATCCGATGTTTTTTACACTATCAGAACATATTGATAGCGGTTTTTCAGTTCGATAATCTTCAATTTTTTTTTAAATACACGACATCGTATATTCGTTATCCCCAGGCGCTAAACGTCTACAAATACAAAGCCGGACGCGAATGAATGACTTTTTTTTCCTGGGCTCGGCCTTCCTCTCCCTCGCACTCGCGGATCAATAGCCTGTGAAGAAGTCGTGCAGCGCCGGTAAGCGGTGGTGATGCAGTCGGCGTTGCCGCAGCGGCACCCACCACCGCCGCCGGCGGCGGCTGATGCGCCGCCGACGGAAAGGCTTGATTTCCCCGTGGCTGCGTAAATTGATCCTATTAGGCTGCACTCGGCGATCAGGATAGTCGTTGATATCTCTCTCACTCTTTCCGCTGTCTCGCTTTCCGTCTGATCCCCTCCTCGTGTCTGTGTGGAAACGCGCCAAAGCTTCGCCAGGTGCAGCCGCGCCCGATTGGCTTCTCTTCTGAAGACACCAGATAATTATGTGCTTCGCTTCTTATTCTAATCGATTTTGATCGAAAATGAATGGACTAACTGTTTTTTGATTTTTTCGAAATTTTGATTTTTTCGAATCGACTATCTGTTTTTCGAATCTTTAAAAATTTTTAACGATTTTTAGGGCGATGCAAGGTCGAGAATGAATCGACTGTTTTTTTTTTATTCTTTAAAAATTATAGTTAGTTTTAGTACGGAATCGACAATTCTATTTTTTTATTATTATTATTATTTTTTTTATTATTATTCTTTAGAAATTTTTAGCAATTTTTGGGGCGATAAAAAATTTTAATTCGATACACGGAGAGTGGCTATAAAAAGACAGATTTTGAGAAATTATTTCATCATTTTATTTATGTAATGAAATTGCATGAAAATATTTGAGCTACTTATAGAGAATTATTCAACAAACTTGTTCCTGAGAGTGTGTTACAAACTTAAAAAAAGAAAATTGGGAAATTACTAGTTTAATTAAGTGATTGGAAGTGTAATTACAAATGTTCTTCTAATATACCAAAACCTTGAAAGCTATTAATATTGTAAGTACAAATAAATGTAAAAATTAAAAAATTCCCGTAAATTTGTAAATAATATATATTATTAATTTAGACAATAACTAAATACCGTGATTCATGATAAAATGAAGACGGTAGCTTCATCACAATTTAACAAATGGAAGCGATACACATGATTAATGATTCGCTGTAAGGAATACGCAATTTTGTTACGCGATATTTCCTTCCATTGAAATATATGATTATTATGATGTACGAATTTTCGTTGGAGATGAGACTAATTTTTTTATCTTTTACCAAGAAAAAAAAACTTTTATTAATAAATCTGTGTTTGATTTTGCTTTAATATTATAAAGTTCTGAAAATTACTTCGTTGCATAATTTTTAAATCGAATTATATGTCAGTTTATTTGCAAACGTCAAATGGACCGGAAGCGGAAAGATCTGAGCGTATATAAAAAAATTTTTTCCGCGGACTCCCCTACTTTAATGTTCCTACATTCATAATGAAATGTATCTATAATAAGTAGTCTTGCGTATTAACGCCATTTCTCCGAGGTATCATAAATCCATTAATTTCTTAATCAGATCAGGAAATAACTATACAAACGCATAATTGCGAAGTGAAGGAAGTTTCATTAGTGCTACCTTTTTTTCTCCATTGCGTTTCACTTTTGCCTAGAAATTAGCAAATACTAATTAATTTTAAGGAAGCGTTTTTTTTTTTTTTAAAAAAGGTTTCCTAAATATTTAAGAAAAAAAGAAATATTTGCAAAGCTCACTCTTGCTTCCTCATCCGCGAGTGACAGTAAACTTTCTCCTCCCCGCATAATCCGAAAAAGAAGAAAGAC
Organism: Sycophila texana; assembly: GCA_035582955.1. Lineage (NCBI taxonomy): Eukaryota > Metazoa > Arthropoda > Insecta > Hymenoptera > Eurytomidae > Sycophila > Sycophila texana. The sequence goes on from JAWWEN010048739.1 coordinate 3,681, forward strand.
TAAGGCAGTTCTGCTTCCACGCGTATCTCGATTTGTCGCGAAAATCCGGTTTCAATACACGGACCTGGCGCTCGAGCATATACACGTTCGCACGCAGAAATACGTACAGTGCACATTACACTGTGCTGGTTCCTCTAAAGATAGCGCTTACTCTCGGAACTCGGTCAAAGTGAAATACATATCGCGACATGATGACCGTTTGGTCCCTTTTCCGAGGCCTTTTTCCGCGGAAGTTCACGCTTCATTTCGCATTCTGTCGATATTTCACTCAAAATTGACCTTCCCTGTACTACACTGATTGGTACACCGACGCACAGATGTAATTAACCTATATATTGATTATACATTTAAAATGTTACATTTTTTACTTTCATTTCGGTTTGATTTATTTCTAAATAATAAATGATCCTTTCAAATGCACATATATATGTGCGTCAAATCACAATATAAAAGTAACTGAGGTAGTAAAAGAAAAAACAAATTTTTTTTTGAGTGCATATCTGTCAGAAATTATTTTTCTGCTTCCTTGGGTGTCCTCCAACATGAAAAAACTCGTGAATATAATTTATCAATTACCAAACCTATTGAATTCTTGATACTTACAATTAGCAAATTGTATAGTTATAGGTTTATTATTAGCATTTCTTAAAATCAAAATCATTGATAGTTTTAATCAAGTATATATATTTAAGGTACGTAGTAAAATCCTCGTGCTTTGGGTACTTAAATTTTTTATAGTTAAAAAATTGTTAATGTTAAAATACAAATGTTGTGTTAGTTTTATTCAGAGGCACTTGTTTAAAATAAGTGTTGAGAATATATAGTTAAAATATTTAACAACTTTATAGTATTATTTCGGTAATCAATTGATAAATATAAAGTAAAAACAAATTTCTTTGCTATAATTTAAATAAAATCTTTTTTAATTTTATCTTCATTTAATCGGAAATTGGTCCTTTATCCATCCTCTTTAGAATGCTTCACAACTGCCATCTTTATTTTAAGAGAGCTTTAGATATACTACCTCCTACCACTGCTTAATATGCTATTGATCGTTAGAAAATAAATGGAATTTTGAAAGTCTAGTGGCCGATTAAATATTATACAATCCAATTCCGTAAAACTCCGTAATGCATCATAATCCTGCCAAAAAGAAAAGCACCCCTTAAAAATTCCGCTCTTTTACCCGTCGTGAATTTTCAGTAGCTGGCAGAATTTTCGTGCGCGCGTCATCAGTGACGTTAGTGTGTGGGCGCGAGCTTGTATCCCGATGAATGGCGCGACTACGGTCCTGCCTCGCTCACCCCCTCTTCCTCTCGTGGTTTCACCCCCACAAATGCTGCTGCCGCCAAGCGAGCGAGAGAGAGAGAGAGAGAGAGCGAGAGAGAGAGAGAGTGCAGGGACGGCGTTTGGCAAAAGTCACGTGGTCCGCTCTGGTGCGCATGGAAAATCGTTAAAGGAACGAGGTCGCCTAAGGGCGTTGATACCTACCTACCCGAGGATCGCTATTACTATAAGCAAGCCATTTTACTCGACCTCACCAGCGAAAGATCACACACTGCCTTATAGTAGGCCTGTGCTGTTCAAAAATTTTCGGGGCAAAACAAATTACGAGATTTTTTTGAAAAAATCGGTAGCCTCGGAGATCTTTAAGAGTTTTTAATGTATTCGAGACTCGCATTTTCAGGATTTCTCAAAAATGTTTTTAATTGTGTCTTTTAAATAAGGGACTATGAGATTAAACTAAAATAAGTGGTTTGTTTCATTATTCGGTATACTAGAAAACAATTCCTAAAATTTCATCCAAATCCATAACCAAGAGGCCTGATACACTCTCCTGGTAAATCGATATAAGTTGGAGATGTCGAAAAAAAAACAAGATTATCGCTCGTAATCAAGATATTATTGCAGTCAGAGTATCCTGAAGATCGAGATCAAAACACTCGTTGCCGAACTATCACATTCGTGAATTTCTTTTTTTTAATCGAGAGTTTCATGAAGATCGATTGATTCTCGAAAAAATCAAGACCCTCGAAAAACGTTAAGAAATTTTGTCGAGACAAGATCAGAGAATATCGAAGCTTTTCCCGTTTCACACAGGCCTACTGTCTAAAGCTTCTGGATACCAAAAGGGCGTTGCTGAACCTCGTCTTTTGTATTTCGATACGATACTCTGGAATTTACGGATTTACGAGGACGAAAGATTGATTCGATAGATTTTTCATTTTGAAGCTCCGAATAAAATAAAAGTCAAGTTCATTCGTTATTCACGTTGCTGATAAGAGAAGCTCGATCATTCATCATTATCAGTGGTTTTAGAAAATCTCATTTGTTCTAGGGTAGAATGAAATTAATTTGCCTCAAGGCCATTTGCCCTCCTCGTATCCTTGCAACTTGTTCTGAACTATAAACTAGAATTTCAATAAAACGTTGAATCACCGTAGTCCTCTCTTTAATTTGAATTGGAAACAAGGGTGTTTATTTTCACTTTACGTGGTATTTACGTTTAATTCTCTTTCATTCACTGCTGGAACTCATTTCAAATTGGATTTCTATTACTTTTACCTTAAATATATGAAATAACGGAGTTATTGAATTCCTCTCTTTCATTCCATTGAGAGTGGCGAGATAGAATTGTTGGATTTCATTCGTAAGTAAGTGGATTGAATGAAGAAGGACGAATTCTTATACCTATAAAGAGGCGTAATATTGGTTTTACATTATAAATTAATTTTTTTATCATATTAGAATCTATATCCAAGTTATACTAAAGATTAGTAACGTAACCTACTATACGATATATTACTTATATAAAAAGAAAACCTCTAATCAGAGATTTGATCACAATTACTCTACTTTAATATGATACAATTATTAAATTTTAACATTTACATAGTATTTTTTTTTTATTTTACAAGCCTGTCCTGGCTTTAGTACTATAATATTCAATTTTTAATGCAACATTTTTCTCCGTGCATAAGAAAGGACTATCCGAAAAAGGTCTATTCCAATTTGGTGTCGAGGAATTGGTGTATCCCGAGTCTGCGGCCAGCGGGGCCAGAGTTTCGAATCGATGTGTCGCGCGATTGATCTTTCACTTGACCCCTCGAATCGTCGCGTGTGTGCTGCCGCAGGTTAACGCCATTCGCCGCAAGTACTCGCGAACCATGCAGATGCATACCGCTGACCCCAAGCTCGATCCCTCCTTCAGTGAATCGAGCGGGTTAATGCTCGGCCGAGCCTATACGCGTGTGAGTGCGCGGCTGCGCTTCTATTATCACCGCAAAAATTCAAGTTAAAGATCTTTTTTTCTTAATCGTATAGCTCTAATTTAAATGCCATATTATCGTTCTATAAAATGTAAAAAATAGACATTGATTTGATCTTTTATTTTATTTTTTTAATTTAAATATCATATAAATGTTTATCATCGTATCGATTATGATGTTGTGTCTAAAATTGTATAACCTCCTTGAATTTAGTACCCTCTTAAAATTAATTATTATGAAAATCTATTCTAAATGCAATAATTTTGCAATCTTAATTTCTAAATGAATCCGATGCTTAAGTCTAAATAAGAGAACCATCCTATAAAACTACTTGTTTTTATCTCAATAAAGTGGAAATTCCAGTGCAAGAACACTTTTCAAATGATTAACAGCGTTTAAAACTTCTGAATTGAATAAGCCTACATAGCGATTGAAAATAAGTCTCACAAGGCGTCTTCCTTTCTGCGAAACTTCAAATCGCGCAAATAAATTGCTACAATTACGGCGGACGATTAAGTTGCTTTGGAGATGCGATCCGTGACTCGTGCAAAGCTGCACAATAGTAAAAAAATTCAAGGACACCGTTAATAAATCAATCAATAGGTTCATGTGCTCTGGCGTTCCAAGCTGCGATGCCAGTGCGCGCCACGTGTCTCCTGCTGGCGAAATGCGCGCACGCATGTTTAGGTACACACGCCTACGTGCTAGAGGAAGAGGCGCGATTGCGCCGCGCTCATTTGCTCGCCGGCAGTTTCATCGGCGTTGATATAAACACGACAGAAATGTGGGTGTATACATCTTTCCCATTCTGATTTATCATGTTTGTCGCTTTTGCGAAATAATTTGTTAGCTGTTTTGTTCAATTTTTCAGTTTAGAGATAAGTAAACGGTTCTCTTTTCTTTTCTTTTTTATTTTAATATGAATCGTACTGATGAGAGTATTTTTTTTAGATGTTTATTTAAGGAACTTAAAAGAGTTTTTCTAAGGTGAATGGTCTCGATTCTCATCGCTTATTTATATAACTATTTTAATGGTTGGTTCTGTCGTCCTGTACCATTCGGCAGTCTTTCAATGTTCGTATAACGTTAAAGACAGCTATTTTTGTGAATTTAAATTCACAAAAATATATTTTAATTACTGAGATAAATGTTGCAGTAAATTAGTCACAGTGTAGTTTAGTCATTTTTAATAAAACATTAACGAAAATTTATTAAAATATTTAATTCTCTCAATATAGATATACTTTGCAAAATCTACCAGCTCGTTGCTCTGCGTATGTGTAAATATAAAAAAAAAAACTTTTTCCCTATTTAAAAACTTTGTAATAAAGTTATTAAAAGTAATCCTCTTCTTTCTTTCCTCCCTTCGACTTTCAGTCTTTGCAGTTGATTACATCAGTGTCAGCAGCTCTGCAAGAGGGAATCGCCCCGGTAATTTATTCGCGAACCCTCGACGATACTTACTCATTTTTGGATAAGCGGATGACAGTGGGTGGGACGCCAATTTGCCGCCAGAGCTTAATGGCATTATTAGGGAAGCAGCGAGAGGAGGGATCGAGGATGTAGCTTCTAAACTTGGACTAATAAAATTTCGTCTTACGACTCTGTAAATATTTCCAGAGATAAAAGTGAAATATTACACTGCAAAGAATTATTTTTCAATTACATCGCGATTAACCTAATTTCATGCAGATTGCCTTGATACTCAGTGTGGATAATGCGAAAACTATTATTAACTTATTTTCAAAATAAATTTTTGAGGCAATAATAATTGTTGCGCCGACCTCGTTTGGAGATCTCAGGTGCATTATGTTTTAATCTCGCCAGATTAATCTATAAATATGCCGAGCTAAATGACTCTTTAAACATTCGCGTGCGAAGACACGCCTATTGGAAAACAATTTGAAGCTACGCGAGCAAGTAAATTGTAGTGAAGTGCTAACACGGGAATTTTTTTTTTTTAATTTTGTTTATTCAAGCGTGACTCAACGTCCCGATATTTGTAACTACTTTAAGTTCGAGTGCTCAAAGCCACAAACATTTCGAATTATCTAGTAAAATTTATTGAACTTTTGAATTGAATTGTATGTAGAAAAGTATTAAATATTTTTCTTTATCTGTTGTATAATATTGCAAATATTATTTGAAGATTTAAAAAAAAACTGTATTTGGAATATCAGGAACGTGCGCTCGTTTTTCACGGAGTAAATGTGCCCGGCAGGCAGCTGAGCGTTTATCTGCGTAAATACACGTAGGAGAAGCGTAATCACAGCCAGAGGCTAGATTTTCGCTGGAGGCGCCAAGTTTTATCCGCGCCACTATACATACGCTCTTGCTGGAAGCAATCGGCACAATTCAATTGATATCGCTCCATATTTCCTAAAAATTCCCTTCATGACGACAATTTATGGATATCGCAGATAAGAATATTATACTCACTAATTTTAAATTACGTAAATTTTAAAGACTTACATATATATTATCGCAAAGCGCAACGCGTAACTGAAGATAAAAAAAAATTCATATAGCTACATTAGACTTGTAAATATAATAGAAAATTGAACTTAAAATATTTTCTATTATCATTATTTACAAGGGATTTAATTCTTTTTAATACATAAAATTTATAACACAAAATCAAATGACGCGTAATATACATTCTAAAAATGTTCAATAAAAATCATCTCTTGAATAAGTGATACAAAAATGCATGTATATCATAATGATTATTTGTGCGGAATGTAATTGTATGAGCTCATAATTGGATAAGGTCAAGGCTGCTAGTACAGTAGTGTATTTGACCATTGTCACATCTAATTACCGGACTCCAGTGTTCTCGGCAGATTAAGCCGGTACTCGTATGGTCTTGTTCCCCGAGTGCGTACACTGATTACTTCGGAAGTAGCTTACGGGATTTTCTCCTCGTCTTTTTATGTACGCCCTACAACGGACTTGATTAAAGGTGAAATTGAGGCGTTTAGTCTACAAAGTACGTAACCCTCCTCTTTATTAAATTACAAATTCATTGGCCAAATGGAATCTACAATTGAGAGTCATTATAAGTTGCTAAAAAATAGCAGCGACTAAAATTAACTATAAACTGTTGTAATTAACTATTAACTATTTACTGAAAAAAACTATTAGATAAACATTACTATACTAGAGTCCACTCTGTGGTCACGTTCCCCGTCACGTACATAGTAATTTTTACTAATAAATTTTTTCAATATTCAGATAATTGAGTATTTCACTACGATAATATATGATTTGTATATTTCATGTTCGTTTGTTTTCTAAAAATGTAGGGGTAAACGGTATAGTGATTGGCACCCGAAGCAGACGACGCAACATAGTGATTGGCTCTAGTTAGGATAGTGATTGACATATCTATAGATATACAAACTAATGAAAAATTTGCCAATCCCTATTGTTGCGGCCAATGACTACTCCCCTGCCAACGACTATACCGCTTACCCCTATACATTGTATTTTATTGAAATGAAAAATTAAAAAAAAAAAAACAAAACTACCGGTATAATGTTTAGAATTAATTAAGCAAAATTAAATAAATCACAACGGAGGAACGTAAACTCTTCAGACCATGATCGCAGCGGGTATATAAACACAAGCTCGGTAAGGGAACAGTGGTATACAAACAGGAAAGGGAGATTCTTTATGGATCTCCCTTAGAAGGAGATGACTGCGAGGGTTCACTCGGGCAAGACGCCCTTCATCCTCGTGTGCCCATATAGGTTCTAGTGCAATTGGCTTCGCAGATACAGCGGAAAACTTAATTACTTGCAATTTCCTTATCCGAGGCATAATCCGCGCTATGCGATAGTAAAACTGCCACTGTGCGATATTTCCCACGCAGTCGCGAAACAGTTTATTGTGTAAAATATTAACGAGGTTGGAATAACTCCTGAACGAGTTAATTAATTCTTGATTCTGTTTTATTGTTGCAGACCTCGTGCACTGTACGAATGAACCAAACGTGTCAATTCCACAACTGGCGAATCTGCTGGTCGAACGATCACAGAACACAAACTGGACAGTTGTCTTCAAAGCACTAATCACAGTACATCATATGATGTGTTATGGAAATGAAGTGAGTATATGTATACACAATATTTTAGTTTCAAGGGGTACATTCTTATATATACGGGGTCTTCTGAAGAATAAGGGATTCTGGTTGGGATCTGGTAGGGATTAGTTATATAGTATATACATCCTCATCTGATTTCTACTTCACTTGCAATATCTGCTGAATAAAAAGTCTAGGATCAAACTAGATTCCTTAAACTAAATTAAAATTTTTTTTTTCTTTTTAAGGGTAGAGTACACCCTCAAATAAACAAGAAATGCTGTTTTTTTTTCTGCAAAAGTTAAGTCTATTTAAAAAAAAATTCTTCAATTTTGAAATCTTACTTTATAAACATTGAAATAACACATTCAGGATGTAAAAAAATAAAGAAAAATATAAATTTTCAACCTACTTCAATCAATTTTTATGGAGTTATACTTCAAAAAGTAGTAAAAACAACACGGAGAGAAATTTATATAAAAAATTACCGTTGTTTTGACGGTAACCATGGACTTTTTTGTCACGTTAGCACTGGTTACAGATGACATTTTAAATTTTGTTTTATCAGCAATAATTTTTACCGTAGTGTCGCAGTATTTTTTCT
>JAWWEN010048760.1:0-11633 GCA_035582955.1 Sycophila texana
ATTTTCATATAAGAAAACAGTCCTCAAAGTTTCAACAAAATCGGTGATCCGGAGGTCTGGTACTCTCCTAGTTAGTTCGATTATAATACTAGAGGCAAAAAGAACAAGATTTTTCGAAAAAAAAACGAGAGTATAGCTTCTTTAAGAATCTTGAATACGTTAAAGACTCTCGCTTCGGTCGGATGCCTAGTAATTTTCGGGATTTCTTGAAAACTTTACACGAGCAATTAAACTCTTTTTTTTTCAATTTTTAATCGAGAGTCTCATAACATGCTGGACGAGATTTTTTCAGGTCGAATCGAGACGAGAAAATCTCGCTTTCCCTGTCTTGCACAGGCCTAGAGTGTGTATATACTTTCCGACTTTTGCTTCGCTCTTTCGACGCGAAAAATTCGACAGGGGGAATTATAAGGCGGGGATGTCTTGCTAGGCTCTCCGAGCGAGAGAGAAAGCGTAACGTGGCTATACCCTTTTCTTTATTTCACTTTTCGCTTGGTCTTCTTGCCGCAGATGTTGTACATTTTCATCTCGGTCACAGTCGAGAAAGTACATAATGCGTAACAATCAACGCGAAACTTAATCGAAGCTTTTCGACAAATACAGATTAGGTAAACACCATACCGGACACGTTTACAATTTTACGATATTTTTATGTACAAGCGATTTTATTTTCTCACTGACATTATCTCAATGCTCCGAGCTTTCTACTATTGCATTTTATACACTCGGAGCATTACATTTATTACAGCTGGGCGTGCCACATTTTGTTGCATAATTTTCGGTGATGTAACACTGATAACTGCAATAGGCGTTTGATGTTAAATAATAAAAATAATTTATTCTTAGCTTTAAATTTGAAGCGCACATTTATAATTTATTTTACACCGCAGTGCAATTAAAAAATAAAATGCAATTTTAAGAAGCGAAGGCGCAGCGATTGTAATTACGTACCCGATCGGCGATCCATCAGCCGCCACCTAAATTACAACGAGACGTTCCAGCGTACACCGCCTCCGCGTACTTTCGATCCATCGCAGCGCAGCATTCGTCTTGGAGAATTTAAGCGTCAACGCGTCCGAATTCCTAAATTGACCGTTAGCGCGGCTAACTACCGTGTGACTATCGGTGTCCGTAAGCGCAAAAAGTCGCCGGAATATAATTGTGAATTACACTCGCGCATCGGATCGATATTTCACCTCGGCCCCCAGCGAAACTTTCAGTGCCGCTCCGTTAATGGTGCTTGCCGGGCGTTTAATTGTATGACCGGTGCTCATTAAAACGAACGCTCGGCGCGCACTCGGTTAATCGAGTGAGCAGATAGACGAATCGCGCCTCTCATTATCGAACGGCTAATAATCGCGCAAAAACGACGCGACAATGAGCAAAGGCCATTGGCGAGTACTTTAATCGTTTATCGGCTTATGCACTCGGCCCGTTTGATGCGGGCATCTTTTTAACGGCTGATTTGCGATTCCCCTCTTTTTTTTTCTTATACTCGTTGCTTTTTTTTTGTGAGCGAGTGTTCGCATGCATTAAGCTTATCAGCGTTATATCATCTTCTAACAAGATCGTAAAGTGACTGAATAATGCGAAGAAAAAGAAACTCCTTGATCAGTTTATATGATTCATTAGGATGTAAATCTACTAGTTTATTAATCTAGTTCTGATTGCTGCAAACATAAGAGTAAGATAATTAAATGAGTTAAGTTATTTCATGCGCTCTTGATTTAGATAAGTGCATAACGAGAAAAAGAAGTGTCTATTTTTGATAATTTATACGCAAGCCATTAGTTCGTTGAATTTCAATTGCGGATCTACTTTTCGTACGCAAGGGTCATCTTTTAAGGATGAGAGATTTAAAAATAAATTATGCCTGTTTATATTGGTAGTGGCACACTTATTTCAAAATGGAATGCAACTAATTTTCGGTCATTAACCGCGCGTGTCGGTCGAAGGCCTTATATATATTTTGAATGAAATCCATTAAAATTTCAACGAGGACGTTCAACCGTGTGTATAACTGAATTGTAGAAAGCAGCAAATCATAATGCGACCATTGACAGCGATTAATGTCCAATTTTTTTTTTAATCGCAACAAAACTTATATCCTTCCCTTTTTTGTACACCTAAAAATCGAAAAGAAAGTTACAACGCCATAGTGGGTAGAATGAAAATCAATTAAACCGTGTATGTACCGACGATAACGGGGTAACAAGTATACCTGATCAAATAAAACTGAAAAAAAAGATTGAAATTGTTACATCAGCGCAAAAATTGAATTGTAAATGACTATCGCACGGCCGGACTGCTTGTCTTTAATGCATAATAAAAAAGGCAGGCGATTTATCGGCAACGCGCAGCGCCGGCAACGAAACAATTTCAAGATGCGCTTGCAGCGATATCAGTGCTCCGTTTAATTAGCTCGTAAGTATCGCTTATCTAATCGCCGCCGCGCGACAGGACAGGACCGAGATAAGAGTTCGATAACTCGTCGAGGGCTGGGCGGAGTGGCGACGCCAAAATGCGAGGGAAGAGGGAGGGTGAGAGAGAGAGAGAGAGAGAGAAAGAGAGACGGAGACAGAAAGTCATGCAGGCCTGGATTCCGCGTCGGAAATTTCGCGTCCGACTGCCGTGACATTGTCAGCGTGGACGCAGCCTTCAATGATCGCGCTCTCCAAAGGTCTTTAAACTAATAAGGCGACGACGTTCATGGCTGCGAGCGCGCCACTCGCGATGATTCACGGATGAGTCAGGCCCTCTTTCTTCTTCGTCTTCGGAGCGCATCAAGCATCCGCGGAGATGCATCGCGTAAATTACAGTCGGGGTCGAGGCGAGTTTGCGCTTCCTTTTCTCTCCTTTCCTCGGACTCTTTTTTTTTTTTTTTTTTTTATTCTGCTTCGTTCTCGCGCCTTCGAGCTATATGTGTAGCTACAACGCAGAAAGTGCAATTCTGACGCTGACGCACTTTCGAAAACTTCAAGACGCCGTTGCCACGGTTTATACTCTGTTTCTCGCGTTAAATATTATTTATTGAGTGGACCATTTATGCAATGCAAGGACCTTACGACGATAGTCCTTGATAAATAAATAAAAATATTTTATTTTGAGAAAATAATTACGTCGCACCTTTTGAATTAAGAGTACACTTTTTTAAATTAAAAAAGTCGTGACAATAAATCATGTTTGCATTGCAGGTAATCATTAAAATTGCGGACTCAATAAAAATCTACAAAAAAAATTAAAGGAAAGGACTTTTTCCTATACCTCTTCAGAGAACGATTAATCAATTGAAGTGATCATAATTTTTTATAGTTTTTTTTTTTTCGTTGAAAATTAAGTTTCAGTCAATTGACACGTCAGCTTGGACAATTACCGTCTAAATTCGACAGCCAATCCGCACAAGCAACAAAATCCCGGAAGGCGACCGCTGCATTCGGCTCTACCCGAATCTGCATCGTGAATCACCAATTACATAGTTTCGCACGCACCTGCGACTCCTCTGACGCGTTACCGACGCACGTGGCTCGTTTTTACATCCTGCATACCCTTACGCACCGTTTGAAAGTAATAACGCCAAATACCTAGTTTTCCCGCTAAAAACTTCGTCACTCTCGAGTTAATTGCTCGTGGAAACATCGAAAAAGTCCGAGGTACCAATAATGAATCACTGAATCGATCACCAACCGAGAGTTCCGCGTATATATATATATATATATCCGCAGGAGAGCGCAGCTGGCCAGCCGCTGCGACAAAAACGTCAAAATTAATTTCGCAAATTTATTCGTAAGGTCCGGCCGTTTCGAAATAATCACTGCCGCGAGAAAAGTTGGCGCATTATCCCGGCTAATTCCAGGTAGCGCGCAGTGGTGCAAGAACGAATGAAGTTCTCTCAGTGTGATGCCCGCGCGCTCCGCGGCAAAAAAAGAGCCGCGGAGCAATCAGCGCGCTGTGCAATGTTTACTCTTACTTTATTTGCCTTATTAAAGTCTCCTCGGCCATCCGCGTCTCGTTTTTCATTCTCCGTTAATCTCGAAAGCGGCGCCTCCCCTTCGCGATTTTCCCGCGCGCTTTCCAGCGGTCGGGGCTGCCAGGAGGCGAAATAAAGAAAAACATCCGATCGGGGCCTCGTCACGGCGCGCAGCATTTGCCTCCGCGGCCCGGACTTCATCAGCGCGAGCTGCCGCGAACCGCCGCGAATCGGCTCCGGACCACCGGCGAAAGCGTCGCTCTATCAACGCCCCGGGACGCGATGTCCACCCGAGACGATGACTCGCTTCCGCGCGCAGGTGCACTTTTTATTTCGCGCTTTGCATATTAGAGCCTCTCGCTTCATTAGGCGCGCTCGCAATCACTCATTCGGCGCCTTGGCGACGACGCTTATTATGACGGGAGATACACCTTTCTTTCTTTCTTTTTTTTTTCGGCGGGAGAATGGAATTCTCCCCTCGAGATCGTTCATTTGCGGCTGTGCATTACGATCGCAATAGGAATCGGAATGGGAGTCGTAAAGTGCATCAGTACATTTTTGTGCTATCTTTAATGCCGCGTATTTAACATTCCCGGAACGCGCGAGGCGAGGGCTGTAAAGCGGCATTAAGTTATTTTTTCCCCGTCATTCCGATAAACTTTGTTTATACAACAAACTGTACGGCGGATCGGTGAAATCGAATAATTTCGTGCAAAAAACAAAAAAGAAAAGGCAGCGTGGATTTGGATTAAACCGCACGAGTGCGGGGCTCATTGAAATGCGCTTTCCCGATAATCAATGATCGCTTTCCAAAAAGGCCTGAAAACAGCCGGAGCCGGCTCGACGGGGCGGGGGGATATAACGTTTCGACCGCAATTCCACTTCTCTCCCATGATTATGAACAGGAGAAACAAAACAAGCTTGCACCGAGTATCAGACCTCTGACCGCTATCGTTTCATCAAGCCTCTCCTATCCCTCACCGCAACATACGTGAGCAGCGCGCGCGCGCGAGATACAAACCGCGAAATTACAGAAAATTTTATGGCCCTGAGAGCTCCGCCGAGAAATCGGCCGGCGAAGGTCGAGCCCGCCAAATTCGCCGCGTCGCTCGTTCGAGGGATGAGCCGAGTTGCGCGCGGACGAAAAACGCAAGGCGAGCCGCGGCTCTGCGCAACCATCGAGGCGCTCTTTTCGCGCTAAACTGTAAAGAAAATAGTTCCGCGTAATTGTTTTAATGCACGGCTTTTGCAAACAGGATTTTCTAGTACTATAAAATTTCTTCTAGGCAATGCCCGTTCGCTACAATTAGACGCTCGCTAAAGGAGAGTAGGTAATAGGTATTGAGGAGGAAGCTCGGTGCGCTCGACAATTCGACGATTCGCCGTTGGAACGAGGCTGTTTTATCAAATTCTTTATCTACTTTAAGCGGCAAGTAATTCGCTCACTTTATGTCTCTCTGTTATAGCAGAGTTTTTTTTTTAAACAGGGTGCCAAGTGATTTAGGCAAGCATATACACATGCAACGTTGCGAACTTGCTCCTATGATTTTATAAAAGAGAATCCGGGTAGCTCCTTACGTTTAAAATCTGAAATTGAATTACTAAGCTCATATTTAGTAAACATCGCTGCGGTAAATAGCAGTGGAGCTTATTATGGTATTGGCTATTGAAAAATTGAAAGTTGATTCAATCGAGGTAATAAAAGATTGATCCGAAGGTATAGGAGAAAAAGAAAAAAATGTTTTCCGGCGGTAACTACCAGCACGGACGATAATCAGAAGGTATAAGATTCCGTGGTGGGCTAACTCCATAAATTCTGGAATATCTTTAAAACAAGGCATTAGAGACTGGCTCAAATTACAAGCTGTAAAACCGCACTAAATAGCGGAGTTATCGCAAGACGAGAGAACGGGAGACTGGGAATTCTAGATTTCTGACCCTGGCACTCAAGCATATGAACGCTTGCTTACGCACGCATTAACCGCTCGTCCATGCATATACCCGCAGGTAGCCGTGGAGTCACGAAGACGGATTCCGTAAAAAGAGAAAAGCTCGAATGGAGATTGAGCGGATAATTATTAATTATTACCAAGTTTTATGGCAAAAATTTGAAGGCCTGCGTAATTCTTTCTTTCTTTTTTTTATTAATTAATTATTATTAAGTACAGACCGCCAAACAGTTACTCCTAATCATTTTCAGTCAAATCTCTACCTTTAAACTTACGATATACAGTAAAACTAAAAGATCCTTATTAACAAATTGTTGTTACACTCAAACGGTCTCGACGTAAAATATTCCTCGAAAAAATAAGTAAAAAAAACCTCTCAAAACACGTTGTAGAATAAGCGTGCAAGTGCCGTCGAAACGAAAGTAAAATAAAACTAAACGTTGCGAAATAGTCGAGTTTACAAAAAAAAAAATAAATAAATAATAATCATACGCAAAACGTAAATACTCGCAAGCGACTATAATGTACAAGACAGTATCATCGAGAAAAGTCTTAGGCAGCAATAAAAGCTTCATTACTATAAAAGCCGTGCTAGAAAATCGGAACTTACTTCGCGGACTGTACAGAGAGCCGGCCGAGCGTCCGCAGACTCCGAAACCGGTATACCGGGAGTCCGAGGTGGAGGAGCGAGCCCGGGAGAGGCGAGGCAAGGGGGAGGCCGCTGGCTGCGGAGGAGGCGGAGGAGTAGAGGGGGTGGGAGGGGGGTAGACGCGATCGCCAATAATCGGTTTAAAGAGCCTCGTAAACGCGCGCTCGCCTGCAACTCTGTCGGGCCCGTTGCCCGTGCGCGCGCGCGCGAGCGAGGGATCGTGCGGTTGCCCGTAGTGCCGTGATTATGCGTTGCATTGCCCCAGGCCTCTCTCTCTCTCTCTCTCTCTCCCAAGAGAGGCTCGCGCGCAGACGGGAAAAAAAAGGAGAGGGTCGGGAGGAGATCGGCACGAGCGCCGAGGCTTGCCCTCAACGCGTAATTTATAAATAAACGGCTCGTGGACATAATTTTAAATTAGGATATAAAAAGATCGACCGTCCTCGTCTTAACGAAGCGGCTTTCGCGCGCGAGCGCAGCTCTTCTTTAGACTCGGCGTCCCGTTTCTTTTGTGCAGCCTTTTTTTCGGACTCGATCCAGTCTGCCCCCGTGTCCAGATCGATTTAAGCCGACCTACTGACAGCCAGATGGGCTGCTCTGTTACTGAGATTCTCCTAGCCGATTTTCCTATTTTCTAAGGGTTTTTCCTTTTCGAGTCTTATATTTTTTCAAGACATTGTCTTATTTATTTATTTATTATTATGCGTTTACGATAATATTAAATGTATAAATAACGTAAGAAAAGTAAAGTTACAAAGTGAAAAATACAGCTTTTTTAAATTCAGTTTTTATTTATCTTTTAAATAATCGGATAAGTAGCTCCAACTGTCAAAAATTGAAATTACGCAAATAATTAATTCTACTTTGATCTCTATAATTCGATTGTATTTGGTGATTTTCGATCGAAGAGTTTAATTCCCGAAAATTTGAATATACATGACCAATAAATTTGGCTCGCAGTCCTGCCTTGTGGGATGTTCGCGCGGAGGCTTATCCGGGCTTATCCAGTAGTTTCGTGCACTGCGCAGTTCCCGCGAGAAACAAAAGATTTTTCGAAGGCAGAGCACTCCGGTATGCTCGTGAGCAAGCGGAAAACGTCGTTCACGGTCAGCTCCGCAAGCACATTGTTTCGCGTGAGCTTAACGCGCGCGCCGATCCCAGCACTTCGGAAGAGTGAGCTTTTTAGAGTTTCCGCGTAGTGTCACTGCGTAAATAATAACGGAACGGACATTCCTGAGGACCACCCCTGCCGGCGGTGGGCTTCGCGCTTCTTTTTTTGGCAATGCTAGTTAATGAAAGACAATAGAGGAGAGCGCGTGCCTCGAGCTGATTCTACGCAGCAACGCTTGTCTAATGAGTTTCTGATTTCTACGGGCGTCTTTGTGTCTGGGAGCTTGCGAAAATTCACTCGTCTTGACGTGAACACAATGCCGGATAAGTTGCAGCCTTGATCGGTATCCAATTCTCGGCTATTTTTTACTTGGATTTATTAAATACGTAATTGTTCTCTAAGTTAGATTCATCGTAAGGAAAAGCCTGTTTTTTTTTCTTTTGAATAGTCTTTGAAACAATTGTCATAAAATTTAAATTTGTATAGAGAAATTAAAAAAAAAAAAATCTCAATAAAAAAATTTAAAACCTATTTGATTCAAAGTGTTGTTCTACGGATCATGGAGTATGAGTGTTTGAAGAAAGCTACGTTTCATTTAAGCTTCTAGTATTGATCTATTCGATTAAATTGAAATAAAAAAATCAGGTGGGAACGAGGAGTGCCGTGTAAAATTAATCCCATCGTAAATTATGGAGATAATTCTGAAAAAGCATTAGCAGCACGTACTTGCAGTTTACGATAAGTTTGCAAGCAGAGTTTCGCGGAATCGAGACGCGGAATGCCCGACTCGTTCGCTATTTTTCTAGTAATTAAAATTGCCCGACGGGTGTCGCGTTCCTCTCGTAACGAGAAACTGCGGAGAGGCTCGACAAGCATTAGGCGGCGGACTCTATAGCCACCAAGACGCGCGCGCGCACACGCGTGCCAAAAATTTGAACCGCTCGGCAAACTTTGGCATGTGTGAGCAGCCGGTATGAGGGGCGCGCGACTTCTGCAGCGCATTTCGTGAAATTATGACATTTTTCCGTTTGCATACGACGCCGCGTATTCGATTGATAAGCGAGCCTGAATTAACCCTTAATTAAAAAATTTTAATTCGGCAAAATTTTTAATGAATATAATTTCTGTTACGTGCACAGTATTGTTTGTTTTATTTGGCGCATAATAAAAACAAAATTTTAATGTCTCGCTAACTGTTTGAAACAACTTTCGACTGAACCCATTAAATAAATTGAGGTATAACGAAGTATTGGCATCTCGTAAATTTAATTATGCAAACGTTAATCCCGCCATCCGAGTGAGGCAAAAATAAAAAGAAATCGAATAAACCCATCGACTAAATAATCGCCGTGCATTAAAAGGTTCGTCCGACCTGGATTTACATCGGTGCGTGGCAACTGCGAAACAGCCGAGATAATGACGTCTGACAGATGCAGAAGCGTCGACGTCGTTTTTAACCTCGATGGCTTTTTGCACATTTTGGCGCGCGCGCGATTGGAAAGCCACGCGCTACTAGCTAGGCGTCGATTTCGCGCGGCCGTGGAAAGAATTTAAAACGACTCCGGGTGACGACGTTTAACTGGCCGAAGGACCCCGATGGACGCTGCTTGCATTTCGACGCGGACATGTCTTCGCGCTGCATCGCTTCCGAATGAAGTACTAAATTTCAAGCGTTGAATTATTGTCTTAAGTACAGATTTTATGGTAAAACATTCATTGTAACGACAAACAGAAAATTCAACTTGTTTATTTTTAAATAAATCAAATCTGTTAGGCATATTGGGCCATTTAATTTTTAACTTTAGTTATTAACTTTAAACTTAATTACTTAATATAAAGTCTGTAAAGTTCGATGAATTCTTAAATAAATAAATCGATGCAAATGATTGATAAGCTCTTTAGTTATTTACTTTGTAAACATAAATTTGTTATTGACGTAAATATTAATTTCGTACGGTTATATTTTATAGATATTAAATTAAAATATATACAAAAATATAAATAAAATACAAGTAGATGAACCTCGTCTACCATTATTTCAAGAAAACATGAAAGAGAACATGAAAGAACACGAGACATAAGATTACGTGAGAGAACAAGAGAGGGCATAAAAGCATGCGAAACTTTTTTATGTACTATCGTGTCTTCTCCTGTACTCTCCTATCCTGTTATATGAACTCTCGTGAACTCTCCCGATTTTCAGAAAATTGATACGATCATTTAGCATTCTATACTCTTTAGTTGCCTAATTAGTGTGTAGCCTCTTGCTTACTTCAGAATAAAGCACAAACAATAAACTATGGAATAAAAAGTTTATAGATAAGATAAGGGTAGACCGAGGCTTCGAGTGTAGCTTTTAGACTGCAATAGTTGTACCCGATACTAAACTGAGGGGGAGCGAGTCAGAAGTAATGTTCCACCAGGCGTTACCAATGTGCGAAATTACGAATTTAATGTAGGCGAGTGTATCGCTG
The DNA here is from genome assembly GCA_035582955.1 of Sycophila texana. NCBI lineage: Eukaryota > Metazoa > Arthropoda > Insecta > Hymenoptera > Eurytomidae > Sycophila > Sycophila texana. The sequence goes on from JAWWEN010048760.1 coordinate 10,148, forward strand.
AAGCATCGATCGAGTGTACGCCTCGCAGCATTGCGTGCACCCTCCCCTACGGCGCTTAAAATGCACGAATTTAAAGCGTGGAAAATGGGTTCTCACAAATAATACATAGACTTGCCGGAGGTGCGATTCAGTAAAATGACAACTCGTTAAAACTCGATGAACTCAACGGCTGCGTGAATTCCCCCAACACGGTAAAGGAGAGAAATGTTAAAAAGCTCTGTATAAAACCAAGTGAAAACAATATTCGCTTTGTGCCGTGCTAATGTTATTATATGATAATTTGTAGAACACAAATTGGTAAAACTTAATTTATCGAAAGTAATTGATATTTAATTATCAAACGGCCCGATAAAATAATTTATAATATTTAAGAGACTAATTATGAAATTATTTAAATAAAGTCATTGTCATTTACACAGCAGTCTCCATTATATCTATACGATAAATTTATGATAAACTAGAAAACCTGATATTTCCTTCATTATCATCAGTAAATAGCGTAATATAAATATGTAGTTAATTTCAAAAACTTATGATTACATAGTTTTAAAACTTTAGATCCAATCAAGCTGATCATTTTAGATCGTATTCAGCTAAACGTAAAAGCTCCGCCGTTTATTCCCGAACCGGACTCAGTTGGGCTTTAATCCGAAAATCCAAGTTCGCACAAAGTAACAAATATCGCGCATTACGCCGGCGAAACGTAATTTTTTCCGCGCCGCGCGGGATGCAAGAAAAAAATTCGAAAATAAAAAAAGGGCAGCCAGTCGAAAACCGGATTCGCAATTTGAATAATGCAAGTCCCGTCGTGCGTGCAGCGCGAGAGGAGCGAAGAACGAGCTCGGTGGAGAGTTAATAAACTCGTTTAAAAAACATTATTTTTAAATCCTCATTAAAAATGAAGCGCAGCCGGGCGCGTCCTCCGGAAAAAAACTCGGATAATCGCCGCACAAATTCCGCTCTGCGTATTAATAAACCGGCCGTACCGACGTTCCGGGCCCCAATGGCGCGGGTCGACTGGCGCTCGCCTATTTTCGCCGCGCTCCGTTCGGTCGTCGATACGCGAGCTCCCGCGGCGGCGGAGGCCGCCTCCCGGCGCGCGGATTTTAATGCGGCCCGTCGCGAGCCATCATCGTCAGCGACGCACGCGACTCTGCTCCCCTGAAAGAAAGAAAAAAAAAAATGAAGCCGCGAACTAATGACGGGGACGGAAAAAAATCGAGCGATAGTCGATAACGCGCCCAGGGAGGGGTGGATGCGTCTGTACAGTGGACGAAAATATTTTAAATTTAATCAACGAAGGAAAGAAGCTGTCGGTATTTTTAAGACAGGATCGTTTTATCCAGATATATTGAAGGAAACGCTTGTGGGGGAATTGGGGAATCGCATCATACTAAAAAGCTGGATGATGATTCCACACTGAGAAAAAAGTCAAAAGTAAATTTAACTATACACCCTAGTAAACCGGAATATAGTTAATTTTACC
>JAWWEN010048771.1:0-11632 GCA_035582955.1 Sycophila texana
AATAAATAAATAAATAAATAAATAAATAAATAAATAAATAAATAAATAAATAAATAAATAAATAAATAAATAAATTATTTACGTAAATTTTCTTTTTGGTACACACAAAATAGACACAATATCCCCTTTAAACGAGCGGGAATTCCGACGCGTCGTCTCCCCGGTCGGTCGGATGTGCGCGCGGGGAAGAAGTCACCCCGACGAGCAGTCGCTCCTTTTCGCCCGCGACCCCGAAAATTCCGGGAAACGAGCGTCGCAGTCCGCTGGCGAATCGCCAATTACGCAAGAGACGCTCCGGGGCTCGGCGGCCGGTCGGGGGTGAGAAGGTCGTCGCGCGATTGCGCGAACTTGCAAATCGCTCCGATTCTCTTATATATACGACTCGTGGGCGAACGGGCGCGAGGCATTTTTTTCTTCTCTCTCACTCTTGGCTTGGCGAAGGGCTGTCTGGCTGAAACTTGGGGGCGATGGGGGTGGCTCGAGCTTACGTAGTCGGCGTTACGAGGATGAGAGAGCTTTTTGTTGCGCTTCGTCAATCGTTGCTTGCGGTTTACTGTATCTCTGCGCACTCTGAGGAAAATACACGGTTAAAAGTTTTTCTTTTGCGTTTTCTATCTTTCAATAGGAGATTGGACAAAAAATTTGTTTGTTTTATATACTTAATTTTATTTGCACTGAGAGAGATGTTTCAGTAAAAATTACAAGTCATTTAGTATTATAAAAATTACTGAACTGTTTGGTTCTCTCAGTGTGTTTTTTTCTTATTATCTTCGTGCAGAATAATTAGTTAGCAGTGAACTAACATAATGATTAACATTTATTAACTTTTAATAAACTGTGCGCGTGTATAATTTATGTTAATTGAAGAACAAATTTTTTAAAGTTAAAAAAACTGTATTATTTTCGTACCATATTACATACGTTAATGGTTCTCTTACACTTAAATATATACGTGTTTTGTAATTCATTTGAACACATCGCGCCCAATGGCGCGCTAACGATAACAATGCACCTAAATGAGGTAAAGATAAGGCAGAATACAAACTCATAGATCACTCTATAAATGCATCGTGAGAAAAAGAAAAGGCCCCAAAAGCCGTATAGGAGACACGGCAATACTACAAGAATGTCCCGAAACCTTCTAAGAACTTTTCTATTTCGAAACTGTGTCGAATGAAGTGACAAGATTCTTAACAGCCGCTATTTAAAATTTTTAATTTTTAACACAATCCTTTTTCTATAATTATCCACGCGGTAAATATTTAGTTTTATTTTTAGAATCTAAGTAATTATAATTTACTCAGTTAATTAATTCGTAATTAATTACTTAAATTTGCATTATCAATTATTTCATAATATGTAAGTATTAATTGATAACATGAATTGTGAGAGTTTCAATAAAATTTATAATAGTGCGCTAAATATTTAACAGATATATATTTGAATATTAGTATAAAATTAAAACAATTTTTATTTTCAAAATTTATAAGTAGATCACGTATACCGGAAAACAATAGTTCATGTGGTAAGATAAATAACATTAAAAATTTTGTTACTCATAGAAATATAAGTAACAGAAACTAATAATGTTCCGAAAAGAGCAACAAAACAGTACCTACTGTACGAAACAAAAAGCAATAATTCTCAAGTTTGAGCTTAATTCTTGAAGCGTGACTCCTTAATCCGGGCCAGGGAAGAGCAGCTCAGGGAAAACGGGGAGAATAGAACCGGGAAAAGCGAAATTCCGGGAGACAGAAGCGCGGGAAGACGCTAAAGTTGGCATAGAAGTCGGAGCTCTGGAGGGGTTGTTTTGCCGGCATCTCGTGACGTCATGGCACCGATCGAAGGCGGCCGCGCAGCACGAGCTCCTTGTTCTCTCGGGTACGCCAAAGAAAATACGCGGCTCCGGCTCACAAAAGGCAGTGAGTGAGTCGTAAAACAATTTACCCCTGATGGGGTGCGTGATTTGCACCGTCACGTTTTGCTTTTCCATGCTATGCTTTCCATTTTTTTTCTTCTTTTTTTTGCAGCCGAGTTTTACTGTTCCTGCCTGCTTCTCGATTTTATTTTTTCTACTCGTATCGGTTCATCCTTCGTAGTACACTCGTCGGACATTGATTCTGTTAGAATGTTTTTTAAAAAAAATGCAACGTCGCATTAAAATTTGGAGTTTCGAAACGTGATGGCGTTAAATTTTATTTGTAATTATAATTCTATTTTAACATCGTGCAGTACATTGTTTTAAAATTATATTATATCATAAGCGCTATTTCTAATTACACATATAAAAATATAAAAAGATTTATCTGTTTTTTTTTCTTACTTTCCAAATGAATCCAAAAAGTATGAAAGAAAAAAACTGTGAAAGAAAACGATCAATTGGAGGATTTGACCATTAAGTTACACGCGTGTGTTCTGCTCCGACAATCTCTTACGTAATTTTGATCTCGTACGATTCGCCGCAGCCGATATGAATCTGACGTTCGCATAAATATAGACGAATGTGTATGTACAGAGAAAAACAGAGAGAAACTCGTTCGGGTAGCGCAGAACCTCTGCGTCGAGAAGTGGGGGGTGGGGGTGGGGGTGGAATGGCCGAGAGCACGGAGGCAAGAACGTGATTTTCGCGTACTTTGAGAGGGGGTTGAAAAGCCGTTTCCAGGAATCGTGAGCTCCATCTTGCGTTACGGCGCAAAGAATAATGTTTCCAGGAACTCGCGGGGAAAAGCCCGTTTCGCCCTTTTTGCCCTTTGTTGCGCGCACGACGAAGCCGACTACTTCTATATAGTCGTAAGGCTCGCTTGTCTCGAAGTGATAAACCACTTCTCAGCTGAAAGACTTAATACTTTTCTTATTTGTGAATAGACGATTTTTTTTCTGGCAATACTTTAGAAAAAAAATTAAAATGACGTTATATGTCATCAGTTGAAACTGATTTTTTTAACGCAGTGAATATTTTTATTTTGTACTGTACTTTTGTAATGTAATTTTTTACAATTGTGTTTAAACGCACCGAGGACCAATAATAAATCTTTTATAGAGCATTTAAAGATGAACAATGAACACATACGATGAACTATATTATATAGTTACAAATTTGATTTTTTGTTGCGTTGTACATTTTTTTACGTTCCTATGTTTTCAATATTAGGTCATAACGGCCTATTATTGAACTGTATGTCCAATTACAATTAATTCCATTCTATTAACTTTAAGTTTATTATTATTATTATAACCACTTTTTTATTATTATTAAATAAATAAATATTTTCTACATTTTTTGTATTTTTCTATTATATATGGCTTAATAATTATGTAATTATGTTAATAAGTTTTATATTTACAATGCCATATAATTTAATGTTGTATTATATCTATCGATAATTTGAGCTGATCAAAAGTACCGGTTATTTTCGTACGTTATAGTCGATATCGTTGACCTGCCTAAATTAGCATACAAATTATGCCCGCTATTCCTTAACCGTCGAAAAGGATTGCGAATTCTACATAACATGTACACTCTGGACCAATACACGTTATACACGTCGTTTTAATTTTAACGGAATCTTTCGACTCGAAACTTCTTTTTATCCAATCGAATCGTCTCCATGAAGTATACCAAATTTTTTAGTAACCATATATATATTGTTACTAAAAAACATTTCATTTAAAAATAATGGTAATTGTTATACTTAAATTTATAAGATATTAATTAAAAAATTTAGCAGTTTCCATTTAATATATTTATAAATATATTTCAATTCCAATTAGGCTCTTATTTAAAGTTGTATAATTATTATTAAAATTAAAAAACAATTGTTGTTGGGATACTCAAATAAAAGGAAAAAGTGTTTTCATAAAATATCAGAAGTTAGATAAAAGAGAGAATGATTAAAAACAAAATGTTATTTACAAAGTATGACACAAAATCTATTACCAATATCACTAAAGGAAAACCTTCGTATAATTTCTATACATTGATCACGTGGAACCATTACTTCGGAGAAAAACAAACTAAATTTCTACTCAGCGACACTTTCTACATTACAACCCTCTATAACAACAAATTTTCACCCTTTGAAAATACTCTTGAAGCGAAACTCGCGTTCTGAATCTATATTTTACTTCGAACTTCGGCAACGTGCAATCTCGGGTGGACGTTCGATAAAAAAAAAACAAGAGCAAAGGAGACAACACTGCGCTGAAAATATTACAACAGAAAAAAAAAAAATTAAAAATCACTTTTTCATTTTTAATATTTTTTACTTGCATCAATGTATTTTAAAAAAACTTAAAATAATTGAAGTTTAACACTTTTATTTTTATTAATGGTTAATTTATTTTGTGAGATTTTTACATACACAAATATGATCGTTGATTAATTAATTGCTATATGATTAATTTATAAATATTAATTACTTATAAGAATAAAACAGATCGAGTGATTATTTTTTTGTAACATAAATAAAACTTAGGTTGAGAATCTTAGTAATTATGTAAATTATACGTCTGGTCAATATATACATACATGTATAGCGCACATAGAATCAAACCTGTTTAAGTATATATAGTTAAAAGAAGAAAGAACATTGGCTATACTATATCTATGTATACTAGATATTACAAACCAGTTTAAAAAAAATCTAAAACAATGAAAGAAATTACTTCTAAATCAAAATCATATAGACATACTTCATTTAAAAGAAGAAAAACATTTTTTTTTTTTGAAGAAAGATATAATACATATTATATTAATAACATTTTGTATTAATTTGTTAATATAATTAACATTCTATTCTAGAAGTTTATTAAAAATAATAGAGTATTCACTTCCGCAATAAATCTCAATAATAACAAAAAATTTTCACTATTAAATTGTTAATTTATAACAATATTTTATTTTATGTATACATTGTTTCATTGAAATCTTTAATAATAGCCTCATCTTATTTTTCTTTCATAAATTCGTCTGTATAAATAAGTAAAAAGAAAACAATGTATACCGGAACAATACTTGGCATAATCCGCCAAATGAAGGACTCGCTCCTTATTCAGACTATATAAACTTCGAACAACACAATCTCGCGCCTACGCACTGCACACTATCCAACGCACCGCGAACACATCCCTCTTTATAATATGTGTGCATACATATTGCAGATACTGTAGATAACAAATCCAGTCGGTAACGTAATTTTCTATCTTCGACAGCGCGCTTTACGCAACCCAACTTAAAATCCTACTATCTATCAATATAAATGGTCAAACGAAACTATGAAATGAAATCGTTAAAAAAAGTTCTTCTGGCCTTCTATATCTCAAAAATCACGACACATAATATTAGTGCACACCAGATTACTATATACACACACACATATATATATCACTCCAACCTGGAGCGCTGCTGCCGTCACATACATACAGATATACCTGCGCACTCAACGCGAGCACAGAGCGAGAGAGAGCAAGAGATAGTGCGGTAGTGCGCGCACGAGAGAGAGAAAGAGAGCGCACGAGTGGCAGCGCCATTTTGTGCCAGTGACCGCCGAACTCAGTCGCGCGCAGCGTGCAGTGGGATTCACAAGCTTCTGCTTCCTCGACTACGCGCTCGCGTCGAATCGTCGCGCGAAAAACGAGCCCCCCGTCCGCGTATCCTCGGCGAGACGCGAGTGTGCATTACGGCGCCCTTCGATCGGAGTGCGAGTGATTCCCTCAGTTCGGTTTCTCTTTTTTTTTTATCGGCATCGCGCGCCTTGATGGGCTCTGCCAGTGTGTCGTAAGTGTGCCCAGTGAGAGTCCGCAGGAGTCTGCGAAAGGAGCCCGAGGGGAGAGAGGATACTGCACAAAGGTCCGGGGGGACGCATGGCGTCGACGGGCAGCGACTCGGATCCGGAGCCCTCGGAGCCGCTGAGCCGCAACAGCTCCTAGTGCCATTTCGGAGCAGCGGACGCCCGCGCGACGACGACAGGTAGGTAGGCAGGAGAGCCGCCGGTGCGCCCCGCGGGGGCCTCGTTCTCTGACTCTATCGTGCTTTCTATAGTGCGTTTATTGCGATGCCTATTTGTGTGGTTTAAATTCTATGGTAATTTCGAAAAAGGGCACTAATCACATCTTTAAGAAGAACATAAGACGACTTGTGCCCTTTTTCAAAATCAGCATAGAATTGTGAATGAATAAACGTGGGAAAATATGAATGAATTATAAATTCATATCGAATAAGTGCAGAATAAAACGGTTATTTTACGTGATAATAGTCTTACAAGTATCGAATATATGAAAAAACTTATCGCCTAGAATATCTGTATATTCACTTATTCGATGTATGAAATGTACATATGCATATTTCGAGTACTGAGCTACTAAGTAGGATATTATAATGCTTCTATCGTAATTGTATACTATGCACTAAAAAATCCAGCTGGGAAGTTAGCTAGAAAATCCAACTAAGAAGTGTAGTAATTACCGTTGGGAAATCTCTACAGGAAAGCACTGGATTCCAGCTAGATTTTAATAGATTTTTTGGCTGGATTCTCGTCTCCATACCTTTTTACGTGGATATCGATCAAACGTAAGAAATCCACTAAAATCCAGCTGGAATTTAGACCTTCTCAATTGAATTTTTTTCTGAGATCACTCCTGATATGAGTTAGCGAATAACTCCTAGGGTCGGACGATGTATACTTACACCTATCGTGCATGGCGTGCAGGACCGTGGCTCGTGCGCGCACACGACCGGACCCGATCGATATAGCCCGCCGTGTCTAGGTATACCTTTTGCTTAACTAATGCGACGCCGTCGAGGGAACTTCTTTCGCAGTGCACTGAGCTGCAGAGTTTACAAGTCACCTGCAAATTTTAGACCTTCCCTCGCGGAACAAATCCAGAGGGAAGGAAATGTTTTTTTTTTGAGTTTTAAATTTTACTCCAAAAATGTAATACTTTTTCTCTCTAAATGTTAATAAGTGAAACTTTATTTCAAATGAATGACTATTATAGAATTGTTCGTTATAAGTCTTTCATATATCGAATAAGTGAAGGACTTATCACATAAAATAAGTGATTATTTTATTAATAAGTGATTATTATTTAAGTTTCTTTTCAGAATTCTGTTACCTTATTAAAGTTTTTACTTTTTTTAAGTAAAAGTTCTTGATGGTATTCGGATTAGTGTTTTAATTGTATAATGCAACATAGTACAATTAAACAAACTTTGCACAGAAGCTTCACTTGTTAATCCAGAATACTCCAGAAACATGTAGATTACAAACTTCCGTAATACATTAACTTATTAGTACAAATATTAAATCATGATTAACATTGCATTAAATCAATCTTCTAATTTATAAACATTAAGATACTGTAAGATTCCACTAATAAACATTTAATAATATATGTATACCAATCACGGGCCACTATTCCATTGACTTTTCTTGTTTCTTTATAATTTATAAATTAAGAAAGACAATATAACGTATAGATTTCATTATTTACGTTATCTGCTTAGAAGGTGCTTTCTAAATGACTCAAAAATTACTCCCCGATAGGCAACTAATTTATGTTGAAAAGCACTAATCTTTTAATATTCCGGAACTAAAAACACTGCACTTGTTTCGAAATTCATTTTGCTGCGTGAAAAGAAATTCGAAGTCGTTAAGAATATATTGTGCCTTTGGTTTTCGACTAAAAACTCCTCCGGTTTCATAATCCCGCCAGGCAAATTAATTGGCTTTAACGTCTGGGTCTCGCACTACTTACACAAAAACAACGATAATTTATTATTTTCATTTAAGGAAATGTGTACTTGCCAAGTGCAAAATTTAATCAGCGAACCGACCCATTACGAAATATATTTTAACACGGCTAAAGAAATATATAACGCGCCTGCGACGCCGATCGTACGCGCAAAATCCAGTTTTGATTGGGAAAAAAGATTATGAGGCACAGCGAAGCCAGAGGCGAAAAATTGTCTTTTACGCTCACCCGAAAATGTCGCAATGATCATTTATTCAATCGGAATCGATGCATTCGGCTTTCTTAAAAACAAATTTCAATGGCCCGTTCGGTGATACTCACACCTTCGCATATTTGTCCTGCAATTACAATTTAAATTCGTACGACATTTTTAACGCGGACAACCTTCGGAGTGTATGTGACGGGGACAGTGTATAAATATTTTTAACTTGAAATCAAGGCGACGTTTGGACATTGTAGTCTCTTCGATTGTACTGACAAAAGTTTTCTAATGAAAATTACTATACTGTCTCGTTACAGATTGACATTCTGTAAAAATTACTATACTTTATAGTAAAATTGTCTCTATGCCATGTTTATTATACTGAAAATTTAATAAACTGTTTGATAAATCTTTTAATTTCTTTCTCATATACATTTTATACATTTCAGGAAATTTTACTAGAATATTTCCCTCACTATAGAAGAGTGCCAGGACTCCGGATCACAGATTTCTTTTGTAACCTTGAGCACTCTTTGCTTATATCAAAACATAAAAAAAGCCAAAATTGATTTCTGATCTCGTTTCAATTTTTTTAATGTGATTCAGCGATCAATTTTATCAAGAATTTTGGACCTTAGACCCTTATATTTTGGCTTTCTTCGTACTTTAACAAAAGGAAATATTACTCAAAGTTTTTAAAAAAAGAATCCGCGATCAGAGTTCCAGTAGACTCTCAAGACAATCAAATATGCCAGGAGAAAACACGTGGCGTCCGATTTAAAATCGAGATTTTTCGGCAAATGCTTATTCAGTGAGTCTTTGCTCACTCTTGGAGCTCTCAGCGGCGAAAAGTGAAAGCCTAACGCCGCTCGACGGGTCGTACCTATCTGCGACGCGCGAAACGTTTTATTTCACTTCGGTCTAAACTACCTCGCGACGCGTATATGTTAATGCCGCCTCGGGAGACTCGGCGGTTAGCGCTTCTTTTTTCGGCGAGGCTTCTCCTTATGCTCCTTCTGTTTATGGACGCGGCGAAGAAAAAAAAAAGGAAGAGTTGCGCCTGAGAAGCAGCGGCAACTCTTGTTTGCTCGTTACGAAACGACGACGCTCGCCGAAGGCTCTGAACATCCTCAATTTTTGTGCGCGAAGCCGAAGTAACTGTAGATTGTTTCAATTAAATGGAACTCGGGTGAATATAATATTATAAGTCTTTCAAGTTTGAGGAGTTTGATTAATCAAACTTTTGTATATTAATATAACACACTTCTAAGTGGATACGCAGTTAGAAATGAAAGTAGACGTTATTGAATTTATTGTTATTTCTTGTAAAATAAGGTGAGAAAAATTGCATTTTATTTAAAAAAAACTGCAAGTTTACTATTAAAAAAGTAGTAGAAATATTTAAATATATCCACATTTTCGTGTGCGAAGTCGAAATAACTGTAGATTGCTTCAATTAAATTTTATTAATGAGATACATCGGCTCCTTCATTAGTGGACTTAAAATTAGTCGGGAAAAAAATGATGACGTCCATTGAAATTTAGATATGTTTGAGCGCTATTAAATTAAGCAAACAAAATTTTTCATTTTTTTTATATTAAAAAGAATCGAAAAAAGAAACAAGTTTTTCGGAGAGATTTATTATACTAGACCCGAATTAAAATTGACTTGCCTAATTTTCGAACTTAAATCGAGTGGGTTTTTTCCGCCATAAGGTTTTGGATATTATGAAAGACTATTTCTCCTTTTTTCTTTTTTAAATTAACAATGTTTAAAGAGTCTTTTAAAAATTTAATGATAAAAAAAAAGAGAAAAAAAAAAACAAACCCGTAGGCAATTTGGATAATAATTCTCACTGCATAATTTGTACCAGTTTATTTTCACGAACGATAATTAGAAACTTAAGGCGTTCGATTTAGGATCTTTTAAACCTGACACGAAAATGCAAACGCATGTCTGAAAAGCAGGTCGGAGTTCCCTTTGAAAGACCCAAAACGAGGATAGAAAAAAAAAACAAGAAATCTGATAGATAATCTAGTAGTAGCTTTTCTTGGGTTCCTCCGCCCGCTCAGGTAAAGAAATTCTTTCGTGGTTGCAGAACACTCCGGGACCTGCTTTTGAGGGTAGGGTCGGACTGAGTAGCACAATGGTGGTCCCTCGGCCGACGCGTCGAATGATGCCCCCCGCTCTGGAAAGGCTCTGAGCGGATGAAAAAGTAAAACAGGTATATGACCAACTGGAGACTCGCCTCGCTTCCCTTTTTTTTCTTTTTCAGTGAAAAAAAAAAGACTTTCGTTTATGGGTCTAAAGTCGGGGGAGATTGCGGTGTTGAGATCGTAGTGGTCGAGGTCAAACCTTAGTTTTGAAACAGGATTAAGATTTCCGAAAGAAAATCGGTATTTTCTACTTGTAGATGGAGATTCGATGGAAGCATTAGTGCTCATCTTTCTTTTTAGTATAGAACGTTTAGAGCCTCGAAATTTGTCAACAAGTGACGTTGCTATTTTTTTGAAACGTTACAGAAGCATCCACTTCGGTCGAGTTTGTTTTATATTTTATTTTCTTAAATTTTTATAATATTTATACGCAGGCATAAATAAAAAATGAAATAACAACGCAGTAATAAATTAACGAATTAATTAAATTTTTTTTTAATATGCCATTTAAGTACCAGCGGTGCTGTGAAAGAATTTAATTCAGTGAGCACTGTAATTGACATTAAAAAATGATTACAAAATAAAAAGAAACAATGACCTTCAATTATTAACTGGAAATTGTTTCAAAAATATTTCTGATAGAAAAAAATTTCATTCGGAAACGACTTTGACTATAATTTTAAACTCGGTTAAATTCATTTTAACACGTGTTAAAATGTAAAATTTTTAAAATTTTTATTTTTTATAATTTTTAAAATTTTTATTTTTTATAACTAAAGACACCAAGTACTTGGTGTCTTTAGTTATAAAATAAGCTTGTCTGTATCGATCAAACTAAGCTAGCAAAAGTAGGTTTCTTAGAAGGCTATATGCACGTTGACCGACGGCAAAAAAGACGCATTAACCTTTGGCACGCAGTGTTTCAAATCTTTTCTTACTTTTTACATCAGCACAAACCTTTTTCAATCCATTAACATAATTTACGAGGCTTATATAAATGTTTATTTACTTTTAAGGAGAATTTCCAGCTTTTCACGGAGGTTTTTATATTAGAAATACAAAATTGTTACACTAATTGTTTTCATAAGAAACTAAATCATATTCTAAAGCTCAATTCTCTAACGTTTATTCATATTTTTACAAAAAACGTGCAACAAAGTGTTGACGGCTGAATTGACTATTACAATTTCTATAGTACAGAGAATTTTTCTCCGTGTATAAAAAATTAAAAGAAAAAAGTACACCCTCAATTCGACCATCTTAACATTCAAAACACTTCGAAAATCAATATTATATCTCTCTCTTTGTCCGATCGATCGCCTCACCTAAACCTCCATCATCTACATATCAGTAAATAATCTCCATCGCCGTCAAATTCAGGTCTGCCGACGACTTAACCCCCTGGCAAGCTCGTTACAACGACAATAATAACGACTCTCTGGGACTGTTCCCGACAAAATCAGGAAAAACACGCGAGGAAAAGTAACCACTCAATAAAAGACACTGTTTCGTTGGATTTGA
>JAWWEN010048792.1:0-11625 GCA_035582955.1 Sycophila texana
AATCGTGCACATATTAGTTCGTGCACAGTTTATAAATATATTTACAACGTTAAACTGTGCACGAACTAATATGTGCACGATTCTTATGTGCATGAATCATACCGAGCCCTTGAAATATATGTAAAAAAACTTCCGTATTAAGATTTTGATATGCAAGAACTGGGAAAATTAAGTAATATATTAGTCACTGCATTCTTAAAATTATTTAAAACTTTTAGATTCATTAAATATTTATTTGTATGCATTAAAAGTAGCTGTGAAGTATTAAATACTTCCATTAATTGTGGTATCTCAGTTTTCTATTTACAAAATTTTTCAATAAAGTTCGATAATTTTTGAATACTAAAATGAGTTTTTTTCTAAATGTTCTAATATTTGCGTTACTATAAATTTTGTTGGTAAAAGCATCTGTTAAATAATTTTTTTTGTAATTTGTATCCATCATAGGTTATCAAGAAATTAAAAAATGTTACACTTAAAAATATCAACATGAATGTGGTAAATTACAAATAAGTGATGATTTGATTCATAAATGCTTATCCACACACTCTAGTGCTCTACTGGTTGCTAGTATTTAGGAGTTCAATCGCAACAGTCTGACAATATATTTTAAACAATATATTTTATGTCGTCCAATGATGCTACCATCTATAATTTTTTTTTTTATCTAAACTATGGCTAACGGTTTTTTTTATAACTAATTCTTATCATGTATTTTTGTCGTAGTCTATATAGGATCGTTAGTTTTACAAGTGAGTAAGTTACACTTTTAATAATGCTTTTAACTTTCTAACTAATTACGATCCTAAGATACAAGATTATAACAAGGATTATAAAAAAACTGTCTTTTTTAAATTTGTAATAAAAATAATAATAATAACTATAAATTTTTATCATATAATTTTTTAATCCTATAATTCCTGTCGCCCAAGCGTTTAAATTTTTTCCATTATTATTCATAGTTGCGCATGTACAACTGAAAATTAATTTTATTTTCGAATCACTAAAAAAAAAAGTAGCTAATAATTTTTTAACGATCTTCAATCTAATGAAAATCGTAGTACATCTACATATTCCGTGAGCATACGGGAAATCAAGGGTAGCGGAGTAAGCCAAGCAGACATTATGCACTGGGATCTCCCAGTGGCGTGCGACTCGAATGCAGGGAATTCCCAATAAATCCCTCGCCCGAATTTAGGTAAAACGGCCTCCTACCTGCGCCGTCTCCTATATACGCTCAAAGTTTCGGACCTCTAACTCAGTCGTGTCCCGAACTGCACTCAGTCGAGCACTCGATGTTTGTGTTCATCCATGCCAGAACCCACTGGTTTCGCCATGCCGAAGTAAGCAAAAATATTTTCATCGTAATGCCTTTAATTTCGTACGCGTCATCGCGACTGCGCGATCGTTTTCTTCGCAGTGTTTACTGAGATAGACTGAGTGTATCGAGTGTATCGATTGATCGGTTAGATACGTATTTCGGAGGGCGTATAATAATATGTTTTCGTAATGGCGTTTCAATTAGAATCTTTAATTGATTAAAGTAGAAATTAATATTTTCTAAAAATGTTAAAAAAATTGATGAGCGAACTTTTTCTTTTAAATTGTTCAATATGCAATATGCAATGAATGCAATATCAACTTTTTTAACTATTAAAAATTTATACTTTTCTGAACGCTTCACTTTTTTTTTTACTCAATATATTGTTTCAAAACGCTACAAATATCCTCAGTAATAAAAATAAAAGTAGATAAATAATTACTACTTGATTTGTGTCTATAAATAAAATATTAGACAAACCAATGTTTAATTTATGAAAATTTAATAAAACAGTACTGAAGATAAGCAACGTGAATATCATTTTATTATTTGTCAATATAGTAAACGAAAAAAAAATGTAATTTTTTCATAGAGTAAAGTTAAATAAAAATGGAAACAATTTGAACCTATTTTAAACTACAACAAAATTATTTTTTTTCAGCTTCAATACAGACAAATCGCAGCTCATCGACGCTCCGCGTCAATCATGGCCGAAGAACGCGTCGACGGTGACAGGCGTGCTGTCGCGTCGGCTCTGTGCTCGCCTCGTCGCGAAAATCGCGCACAGCCTGGTGGCAAACGGTGCCCCGGCGAAACCCAAAGTCAACTAGTGTTTACAATCCCGGTGACCTTGCGTTTGAGGAAAAGTGCCAGAACAGTGTGATAAGCGAAGGTCGATCGGCGACTCGACGTTTTGGCTTGGAGGAGAAGGCCAGAGGGACGCCTGGAAGCGTCGAATGAGCAGCGGGAGAATGGGATCTTCTGCCTTCTCCACATGCTACCAGTGATTTTATCTGCATCAGAGATGATTTTTAACTGTTGGTCAGTTTGACAGGGATAATCGACATTGACGGAAGCATTTAGTAAACACAATAGTGTTTTTAATGTATAGGCTGCTTCGTTATTACGCTTTTACATTTTAATTGATTAATTAGTAATTTTTGTTGTTGTTGTAAATAAATCTATAGGTGTAGTTATGACAGACATGCAATGAATGGTAAATCAGTGTTTGTAAATAAGATAAATTTGACAGAAATGCAATTAATGATGAATTACTTTGTGTAAATAGAGATTTAATTTACAGCTACTTAATTCATTGTTGTACAAATTGCGTAGATTATGGTATAGTTCTTAATTAACGTGGGAGTAATGCCAAATTAATGTATTATATAATCAGCTTTTATTTTTGGCATTCTAATTATTTGTAAGTTCTTAATTTACAAGTTGACTTAATTTTTTATTGAGATTTTGTACGTTCAGTTGTACGTTAGTGATTTTTCATGTTATTTATAATTATTTGTAATAAATAAGAAATGCGTCGAATGGTGTTAGATTTTACTTATTTTTCTCCTCTCTGTTCTCACTTGCACTTCCGTGTTGTATTGTTTTTTAGGAAAGGATACAATAACCAAAAGATTAATGATTAATGGATCGACATTTTTTCTGTGATTTAACAAAATTATTAGCTGCTTATTATCGAAGGAAAAAATAATCGAAAACTTTTGTATTATCTGCACATAGATACATACATTTGAGACTTTGACTGTTAAAAAATGTATATTTTCAAGGAAAATTCATTATATTAGCATAATTCAATATGCAATTACTACACTAAAAAATTTTTAAGTAATACGTCAATAACTAAATGACACTATGAAGTGTAAATGTAAAAATAGTAATTAATTACTAATATTTATATATTGCCGGTACAGCCGAAATATCCAGACCAACGTACATATAATTTCACAAACCACTCACTAATTTAAAGCTAAAAAGAAAAATTCAACCAGCAAACTAAATCATCACCTACACTCGTACACCTCATTTGAAAGAAAAATCCCTAGCAATCTCCAAAGAAAGCCTTCGCGTTTAAAAAATTCGCCAGCAACGTCCCTAGTCGCGTCGTCGCCGCGCCGCAAAAATTTCTCACGCAGCCTTTAAAAAAAAGAAGAAAGAAAAAAAAAAGATTGTCGCGCGCCGCGCGTCGTTTTAAAATTCCCGCCGCGCCTTGGCGACCCTGCGCGACGGGCCTGCACGCGCGTCGATTGATTCTCTCCCCCTGATAAGAGTTCGAGGTGCGGAGCTCGCGGGTGAAGGAGGGGGGATGGTAAAGGAGGAGGTGGTGGCGAGGCGACGCGCGTCCTCATCGCGGATTCCGCGCGGCGCGTTTTCCGCGAAGGAGCGCTGAGCGATTTTCGTCGCGTACGCCCGTTTCCGCCGATTGATGCACTGCGCGCGGACAAATCGCGGCTTTACCGCTGAATGAGAATGCGGGGAAGCCCCCCCCCCCGCGCCTGCAGGGATAGCGGGAACAAAGCGCCAAGCCGGGCGAGCGATCCTTTTTTTATCCGATAGCTGTAGTGCCGTGTGCCGATTTCGCCAGTTTTTTTTTTTTTTTTTTTTTTTTTTTGTTAATTGGGAATTTTTTTTTTCGTTAATGAGGTGTAGGGTTACTCGGTAATGTCCTCGTACACTGCTTATATAAACTAATATTCTTATAGTTATGTGCTATACATAGAATATTAGTTGGTTCTTTCAACATCTCTATAATATATTGATATTCTTTTCTTAAAATTTAGTGTAACATAATTACAAAGTTTTTTCAAGTAATTTTTATGTGCAAATTTTCTTCGTGTATATAATATGCGTTTAATGAAGGAGCTTGCAAAAATCTTTAATTTTGAAATTTATCTAAAACAAAAATTTTTCTTCACTTTTTTCGAAATTTATGTAATATGTTATTTATAATGTATTATTATGTAATATATTATTTATGTAATATATTATTTATAATTAATTATTTATAATGTACGTGTAATGATACAGTGATAGTATCTTCATTTCGTACGTGGTCTGCAATTTTGATCGTTGCTGATTTTACCACGTAACTAATGCATTTTTACAGAGGTAATTAAATGCATTTTTTATTTTTTCCGGCTTTATTGTTTATTATTTTTTTTTTTATTCTTTGATGTTATCGGATCTTTTTTACAATTACAAATGTAAAGTTATTATTTGAAGGACAACACTGTAGGGTCGTTTTTGTCTTTCGTTATTTTCTATATCTTTTCTTTTTGTATTAATAGTTATACGAGGTTATCGGTATCTTTATTAAAATTTCTGAAAATGTTCCGAAAGAATCAACTTCCGTCAAGCGTACACTTTTTTCGAACGTGTCGTTTATAACGACAGCGTTCATGTGTCATCATTATATACAGACAAAAAAGTTCTAATAACTTTGAAATGTCAGAGAAAATTCGAAATAATAATTACACAAAGGTGCATATCTATTACACCATCTTAATATTTTTTGCAATTGTCAGCTTCTTCTATTCACAGCAGCTAAACACTCATAAGAATATTTCGTCGACCAACTCGTCGAGCTGTGACGATAACAAGAAGATATAATGCCTCTATGGATAAGTTTGATCAGTGCCGTGTTTGCTCGTAGGAAGTTTTGCAACGAGTGATCAGGCACATGCAGCCTCTAAACCAAGTACACCCCCCGGATCGAGTCCAAGTATAGCTGGAGTTATCGAACAGCCCTTGTGATGCCTGAATTCGATAGTCGTTTTATGATTCCATAAATAAAGCACAGCTTTATTACGTGAATAAACTTTTTTCATCAAATTTGAGTGTCGTAAAGTCTCAAAAAAATATGTTAAATAGCTTCTTAATTCTGCTGCGCGTCAAACTAGAAAAAAAAAACCTCATTGAATGATCAATTCACTTGTGTAAATCATATTACAGCAAAATCCACTCAACAAAAATTGTAATTCTTTTTTTAAATAAGTCTAACTTTTCCGCAGTTGCGTGTTCTAAAATATATATATACCATCACGTCCCAGTAAAACTTGAAAAAACTTTCTCATCGTGCACTCGATGAATTTTAGAATGAATGTACAATTCGTGGAGGGCCATAAATTATTGTTAACCTCGCGCCGACGAACGAACGAACGAACGAACGAACGAACAGACCTGGAGGAACGCTGCGCGGTGAAAATTGCTCCGGATTAATTATATCGCGGCTTGAAAACTCGTTTCGGAATGGGAGATTTCGCTTGTTTTCCCGAAGCGGACATCGCTCGCTGCGTTCGCCGCTCTACGATTTGGCGCAACGGCCAGGCGATATGGTGTCGCCCGATGACGACTGGATTAGTTGATTGACGGGCGTGTTCGACGCGTGACTGAGCCCGCAGCGATTGTCACTGCTAAAGCTCGAGGATTATCAACTACTTTGAAGACTATGACTAGTAGCATCGGTATGCTCGTACAGTGTCGGGTGATCTGCCTCTGTTGTTATTCGGAAAATATTAATTTTAGTGAATGATGATCCTGAAATGCTATGAATTTTGCTTCGTCATAGAGGAAGCTTTGTAAAATTTTGTATGTGAATTCAAATACAGAACAATTTGTTTTATACGAACATTCAATGTACGAGATACAAACTATTCGTATATAACGAGCAAACTATTTGTACAAAATGTTTGTATATGAATATAAAAATTGTTTTATACGAACATTCAATAAACAATGTTTCCCGCCCAGTGTAATTATTTAAAATTATCCTGTCCGCTGAAATGTTTGTCAAACAGTCATAATTGTTAAAATCACCTAAACATCTGAAGCTTTTATATAGTCTCTGCGAATTACTTTTTACAAAATATTTATAATTATAAATCATAGATAAATTTTGGTGCCAGATGGATCAGTTATGCAAAAAATGATCGAGAGATTTAAATATACCTACAGTGGGTATTTGTCTACTATAATTAAATAGACAAAAAAGCGATGTCTTTGTACAATAGTTTGCTTCGTCTCGAACGTGTCTCGAATAACGGAACAACGTTTGAAAAATCATGTGTTATAAAAAGTTTGATTTTCTTTTATTATTGTTTAAAACGACATATAAGAGATTTCTATGATTCACTCAAAAATAGATATAGTCTTAAAAGCCTTTTTTAAACTTGAATCTTTTGCTAAATTGTGTCTTGCCCGTTGGCATGATCGCCTCAATGGTTTAAACGATCTTTAAGATTGTAAAAAATTAAATTTATTAATTACTTTATATTAAAAATGCAGTACTATCGTATAATTTAATTTTCAAAAATGGAATTTTAAATATTTTAATATCAAATTCATATATAATTTCTACAAAAAAATAATAATCATTTAAATGCATTTTTTGAAGCGACATATATAGATGCCTGAGAATCCCCTGATGTCGAGCAGCCTGCCTTTACAACATCGAAATCCGAGTGGTTGCAATGCGTACCGGAATTTTACTCGTTTTATTTTAATTGCAAAAATGTTTTAGATGCCATTTAAATTCATTCGACTTTCGCTCTACTAAAATGGAAAGAAGTTCTAATAAATATAATAAAACAAGAGTCAATACTAATTAGAAAATCATAAAAAATTACCAGTCTATAAATATTTTAAATAAAAAAGGAAAAAATGTTAATTTCTTGACATCTAAAAATCAAAAGCTTATTGCTTTACTATCTAAAGTTGAATTAGTGAAAAACTACTTTTTCACCTAAAATTAGCGAAGAAAGCTCCGCAATTTAATGATTAGTGAAGCAGTATCCATTAATTTTAGTAGATTTTTACTAATACAAGTTAGGATTTACTAGAAGAACTGCGCTCATTCAAAGCTCCTTTTGTCGTTATATTTTTATATTTCTATGTCGATGAGCTTTTAAGCTCTTTCAATGTTTAAACAAATGAATAAATATTGCAAACGTAGGACAGCTCAAAGCAGTCATAATAAGAGCCTTCCAAAGAACAAATAGTTCAATCCCAAAGCCATCGAGGAGCTTGAAGCACCGACTGGCTGAAAGCTCTCCCGCTCTTTTCCGCGTTCGCACGCGCATAAAGCCGTACACATGCGGACCGGGCTGCTCCGCGATATGACAAATCGAGTGCACTATGTTAAGAGCATATGCGAGCCGCCCGCGCGAGAGACTTAAATTCCACATGCGCGTCACGTTGTAAACTCGCCCCAAACTCCCATGCTTTCTGCTTCTGGTGTCGCAAGTGCATGCCGAAGGAGCATTAATATTAATGTTCCGGGATTTACGGCCGACAAGACTTTCTTCTAGACCTCCACCTTGGCGAGACGTATATATGTTTACAAATATACGGCGGCGTGTGTCGCGAGTGAGAAGTCGACCGAGAGGGTGGAAGGGCGCGCCACCGGCGAATTTCGGCGGGAAACTTGCGCGAGCTCGTATTTCGCGACGGTCGAGCTTGCAAAAACCCGGGCGCCGCGTATAATAATTGTTATGGTGCGTTAGCCGAGCGGAAGTTTATTTTAACGGGGGTCGAAGGAATGACGTACGAGGTATTCTTTTTTACTTGGATTGTCTTCTTAAAGTCATGTTTAAAGGAAGCAGGGAGGAAATTTTTGCCGGTAAATTACTACAGATTTATTTGAATTTTGAACGGTCGATGAAGCATTGTAATTTTTGCGAGGCAAGTTCCAAAATTTTTAATTTTTCTTGTAAAATTTCACAGAATTTTTTTCTTATAAATTATAGAGCTTTCTCGTTAAAAATTGCAGCGCTTTTGTGTAAAGGTACGGAATTTTTCCTGTTAAATATCAAAGCTTCCGCGTAAAAGTTGTGAAGGTTTATTTTTTACAAAATTACAAAGCTTTTTCTATAAAGTCATATAGCTTTTCTTGGCAAAATGACAGAGCTTTTTCGTTAAAATTGTGGAATTTTTTTTTTTTAATAAAATTAAAAAGCTATACCAGATGGTTACAAGTGTAAAAATTGCCAGTATTTTCAAATCTTCCTGTAACTACATTTTTTCGCATAATTTTTACAGTAAAGGCTTTGTAATTATTACCAAAAACTTCTCTCAGTGTATAAATTTTAAATTTTTGAGCAAAACATCGAACAAGCTGATACATCCTGTAAATAATTAAATTAATTTAATAGTTTCTAAAAATTTTAATAATTTACAAATAATTTAATATATTTTGAATAAGCTATGGTTTCTTTTTAGATAAATGAAAAGTTTTCAAGTAAAACATCGAAAAAGCTACAAAAACAAGAACTTTTGGCAATACATTTGAAATGAGAATTTCACTGATGACAGTAGAATAAATAGTGAGATAAACGTTTTTCTTTTATCAAACAGATCCTCCGTGTTTGGAGCAATCAAACGCGAACCTTTTGTTTTTATACGAAAGCCGAAGCTCTCACACTAGTGAAAAAAAGACAATGAACACAACAACACGCTTTTACTCTATTGTCGATAGTGGATACGCGATCCTATCTTTTTTCTTCCCCCGAACAAAAATACGTTCGACGCTATAACAAAAATTTAAAGAATTTAACGGTATTTTTAAAAAACTTTAGTGTAACGAACAAATATTTTATTGGTGTTTAATTTAAAAAAAATAAAACACTGTGAATAGATTGTCACTTATCTTTCTTAGAATGGGTTTAATGATTCATTTTTTTTGTTTTAAATTTATTTATTAAAATTTATACATTTATAGTTAATAGTTAATTAAAAATAATTTATAGAAATAATGAAAATATCCAAAAATCCATAATAATTTAGGAATACTCAAAACAAACACGTCTTAATAAGATACTTTTTTTTTTAGGAGGAAGCGATAATTTAATAAACTGACTAATTATTTTATTTCCCACAGGAGGAAGCAATAATCAAAAAAACTGCAAAATTATTTTAATATTATTTTGAATAATTTTTTTTTTTTTAATACATTCTCTTGGGGGTACTCGCAATTAGCAGGTATACTTAATGGCATCGAAGGTAAGTGTACTATAATCGTAGCAGAAGCGTCTCCTGGCCTGCCGGAAGTTAGCTGGAGGCGCTCGCGTCTAACCTAGTTTCTAACGAACTTACGTCGTGCTAGAAACTCGCGATCGCAAATCATCAGCAGACGTGACGGATGCTAGTTGCTGTGATTGTTTTAGTTTGACGTGTCTATTTTGCGCGTGGCTTCATTTTGCCAGCCGCACCCCACCCGCGAACTTTCGGATCGTTCGCATAAATTTCGCGCTACGCGTGCCCAAAAATGATAGCCGACATTAGGATTGTCCAGGTGACTGGTGAGTTCTTGAGGTTGACGTATGCGCTTTTCGAGTTAGTTGCGATGATAGTGGTTTGAAGTCCCTCGTTTTGACGAGGAATACGATGAAATTAGAAGATTTTGATTTGAGGTAAAATAGAATTGAAAGATTATGTAGGACTTATCTAAGCTTGAGATTTTCAAGATTTTAGAGCTTTTATTTCTTGATAAAAGAAAATTATTCATTTTCATTAATTATACTAATACACGCTTATCGAGAAATAATATAAGTGTAGCATAAATTAATAGGAGATAGTAAGCTATGCCATTAAAAATGTTAAAGAAGTTATTAGTTTTATATGCTACAACATTTTTTATCTCGTTTATGGACTAATGGGAACTTCTGAGAAAGACAAGCACAGATACATAGAAAAGCTCGTATTTAAAAAAATTAAAAATTATTCTTTGCTCGTGTACGTTTTTTTTTTTTAATAATTAATAATTATCTGCGTTATTCCAGGATATTGATGTATTCCGGATATTCTCAATATCTAGGACAATGAATGAATTTTCGATAACATACTTATCACATTTTCAATTGAACTTAATGAGTTCAAGCGGAAATATGACACCTTGAATGATTTTAAATTCGTCCCAATAAATTTACGTCTATTTTCCTAGTGTCAAAATTTAAATTCATGATCGCCATGCCTATTTGGAAGAGCTTAATTACTATAAAGCTCATAAAAATATTGACACCTTTATATAATTATCATTTGAAAATAATAAGTCCCACACAAAATTAATGAATTAATTAATTTTCATTCATATAACACAAATAAAAACGTCTGTGTCAATTGATCAATTAAACTGTAAAATAGTATAGGGATCAATAACAATTTCATTCATAAATATTTACACTTATTTCAATGCATTGTTTTAATTTTAACGTAAGCTTACCAGACTAATGTACAACACCAGCGGAGATGCCGGTGCAGAGCAAAGCAGCTTAACATTTTAAACACAGTATTTCATCTAAAGTAATTAGATTTTCGTACCTAAAAAGTGCCTAACCGTTACGCTATAAGCAGCTCTCTCGTTACAACAATGCCTCATTTTAACGAGTAAATCATTATTGTCCGCTCGGAAAACAATAATCTAATCGAGCGGACACTAAAGTGCTGAATTAAATTGAAATTTCGTCTCAAAGCGAAAATATGCGCTTGTTTCAATGGCCATAAATTCAACGAGAGAATCGACCAGCTGCTTAGATTATTTTGCGAGTTGAGTGCCTTAATGGTCGGCCGGTTTTTTTTTTCACTCGGTCGTTCGACCGGATATCGGCAAAAAAAGTGCAAGGATTGCCTTTCAGCTCGTTGCACTCAACCACCTTGACTCGGACGTTCACATCCTCCATCGGTCAACACCTAAATAGTCCGAACTAAGCGCACTGCCGTATGCCGGCGCACCTCCGGAAGTTGGCTTTATTTTCGTTCAGCTGTACCCTACCCATTGATCTGTCGCATGAGCTTGTTTGCCTATTAACGGGGCGAGCTTGAGTAAATTAAAAAAACTATTAGGTGTATATATAGGTATTATCAATTTTGCGTCTGAAATTAAGTAACGGAGAGGATTACAATGATAGATAATCATGTTCAAGTATTTACATTTCATGGATTATTTATTTATCCTTTAATCTACACTGTTATTCTGTCGTTTATTGATTTATTTAAATATATAATAATTTACACGAGTTTACAACTACAAATATAAAGAGGGTAATTTAATTATTTATTCAGGTATAAATAATTTATCGTAAGAGATAAAACTGTTTCGTTTATGTACTGTATGTATTTACTGTGAAAAAACTCGCAGAGTTTAACAATTTTAATTGAAAATATGTGTAATTTACCAAAAAATAATTGCATTTACTTTTATATACTTTACTGCACTGGGAGAAAAATTTGGTAATTTTAAATAAATATTTCGTTGAATAGTACTTGTTAAATATTTCATTAAATTAAGTAATTAT
>JAWWEN010048833.1:0-11620 GCA_035582955.1 Sycophila texana
TTCTAGTGTGCGCCATATGTTACTAGAAAATCTAGTAACTTTCTAGTAACTGTTACTATATTTTTTCTCAGTGTATACGACATTTTTATGCCGATCTGCATTTTTATTCTAAATCGTACGAGCTACCTTAAAGAAAACATAAATTTTCCCGTACATGTACCTCATAATACGCAAGTAAAAAATGCCTTTGCGAGGACATAATTTTCTCAGGTCGTCAGTGTAAAAAATGCTTTCCAGCGTGCGACCTTCGACCCTGGCATCCCCGAAATCGTCCCCGCGAAAGCTCGCTACCCGCGGCGCGCGTTCACCGTCCCCCCACTCCGGGTCCCCGGGGCCCGGCACTCGGGGCCAGTCGAGCCTCACGGCTGCTCAGTAAGAGTCGCGCGGCCACTCGCGAAGGGACTCGCCGCTGCTCGAGCCGCGCACATAATACCCGCCGCACGCATCCTCCACGCGGAAGTCCTCGGCCCGGTTCACGCGGAATTTTCGCGGCGAAAGTCGCGCCGGGCTCCATTGTCTTCGCGGCGCGTCTTACCCCACCGACACCGTACTGGCTCGCGGTCGATCGCCGAAGGTGGGAACGATTTTTCCGCGCGCTTGTCACATGCCGCGAGTTTTGCATGTCCAATTTCCTGGGAGTAATTGACTCTCTTTCGGGGGAATTTTCGGGGTGATTTTTCTGGTTTGTGTGCTTGTGTTGAGAGAGTATCGCGTAGTTGTACGTTAGGCTGGACTTACATTCGTTACACTGAAAAAAATTTACTAATTTCAACAAAATATTTCATTAAGGAGTGTCAATGCAATGGTTTCATTTGAATCAACTAAATAATTCATTAAAGTCATTTGGTTCAGTAATTTCAACAAAATGTTTAGTTGATTTAGTTGATTCAATAAAACCATTTCATTGGTGCTCCTTATAATGAAGTATTTTGTTGAAATTACTAATCTTTTTTTCTCTGTGTAGAGAAATAAATTACTGTAAAAACAGCTGGAAAATACTGCAGATGAACTATTTGATTACAGAATTAATCATATAAATAGTTTACCTGTACTTGCTTGACAGTAGTCAGTCGGCAGTTCCTTATTTACTTTTGGAATGATGTAACTCGTTAGTAGTTCATCAATATTTTATGCAATCATTTTGCACATAATTTTTTCAGTTATTTAGTTTCGTAAGGGTACAGTTTGATAATTCAAAATTATGTCTTCGTGAAAGTAACTAGTAAATTTTATTTCAATACTTTTATGACAGCCGAAATTTAATGCTTGATTTGAGTCTTATATAGTATTTTGTAATAGACATTTTGAATACTGCTTGCTGACTCGAATTAAACAGTAAAATCGACAATGTTAATTTGCAAAAGTTTAAGTTTTTGAAATGTTCAACAAATGTTTGGTGAAAATTTTAATACTTTGAATACCTTAAATAAGTATTTTCATTTGTATCAATTATTCAAATTCTGCAGTTATATTAGTTCTGAAAATGAATTTCGATAATTTTTTTAGGAGGTGCATAACATTTCTTTGTTATTGATATTTTCATTACTACAAGAATTAATATAATTAAATTCAAGGAAAAGGAATAATTTTTGTATACTGGGATTTTACAAAACATCATAAATACTGAACTATTCTATTAGTAAAAAAAATCATTGATTCATATAAAATTGTTCATATTATAATATAATATAACAAATAATTTAATTTAGGTAAACACACATTACCTTGAATTTTCAATTGCAAACACTTTAGTATTACAACGGATACTTGAACACGTACAAAAATAATAATAAATTTTTTACAGTCCATTAAACGGTAGTAAACGAAACACCTCAATCACTTAAAAAAAAAAACTGGTGAAAAAAGGTGACAATAATTAGTTTTCGCAATAGCAAGCGCGCCTATCGCAAAAATGTTCGTTCGATCATTGCTCTGAAAAAAAAATGTATACATTCAATTTTATAGCCCGGTTCTCTGTAACTAAGCCGTTCACCAGATGCCTTTGTATGCAACGACGTCAAAGTGGAGAGTTCGACGCAAGTAGTAGTAGTTCCTAATCGAACGCGGACTATCTCAGCGCTCGTTTCATCTTTATCAGCATAAAAATGTCGAGGATCATCGCTGTTTTTACTGGGTACGTATTTATATCTTCAATTAAAATATATTATAAAAATTTTTTTGCATTAATTTCACGTAGGAATAATATTTTATTTTGTTTGTTTTTTATTTTTAATTACTGAGATGTTACTTTTTAAATGACAGTCTCGTGGAAGGGATGCAAATAAAAAAATCCTGTCAACTGCACTGACACAATGCCTTGTCTTACATTAGCGATGGCTGCATCTCTAAAAATAGTGATAAATTAAAAATTTCCAAATTAAAAAAAAAAACTAATAAACAAAATTAAAAAAAATAGCTTGAAAATCAAAACCTTTTAAATTTGCAAATTAACTTTTAATCGACATTTGACAAACAAAATTTGGTAAAAAATAACATTCTAAATCAATTATTTTTAACAAATAAACGCAAAACTTAACATATAAAACTTAATTAAAGAATAAAAAAACACTTTTTTATGTCAGATAATATTATACATAAATTAAAATACAGTAAAAAAAATGAAAAATTAATAATTGTCAAGAAACACTAAAATAGCTCTATAATCGAAATTATTTGGTGAAATTACTTGAAATTTTCAAGCGGTCTCACGACAATTGAATGAAACTTGTTTGCAAAATTTGGGAATAATCGGGTCATTTGAAAGTAGTTACGGGGGAATGACATACATATAACATTTTTTTTAAGTTCGTTTCTGGTCTTTCTGAACAAAAATATTAACTTTTACGGTAACATCTGAAGATCGAAAAATTTTTTCGATGAAAAACATTAATTGTAATTAATTATTTCCGAAAAGTATACCTAATCCGCTTTGAAATTATGGCCGTTGAGCAAATAAAGTATTTAACGCTATCGCGATTTCCACAGGTAAAACATTCACGATTATGAAGTAATTGTGAATTATTAATACGATAAGAATCGGCTGTTAACGCACTTGTTCCGTTAATTAATTTTGCATAATTAATTAAGATCGACCAGATAAAAAAAAAATCAAAACCTATACTGTTTCCATATAGACTTCGATCTTCCTGTTTGTACCTATCGATATAAAATATACTTATAAATAATTTTATTTATTTACCATGAAAACTCCGTCATTGCATCTACTCAAGGATGTGTACCCTAAACAAAAAAATCCATCGATTACATAAAACGTCAGTAAATCACGCTATGCCCATGGGAAGAGAAGTGATGAAAAAAAAGGGTATTATATCGGGAGGGAGGGGGGCAGGCGATCCGCGATTAACGTGTGCAGTCGTAAAAGATGAAAGACGACGATTGCCGATGCAACAATGCGAGATGCAATCGCACGCAGACCGCTACTCGATCCCCGGCAAATTGCATACTCGCGGCTTTAGCCGCCGTTTTTCCACTCATGCATTTCATTCTCTATAAATACACCTCCTTTTTTTCTGCACCCCCCTTTTTTAACGCGCGATGGTGATTCAGATGGAATATACTGGATTTTACTGTTTGTTTCTGTAATTTATTTTTTGTCGGGGCTATTCGCACCAAAAATCCACGTAAATACGAGAATGTATAAGCATTTTCCAATAACCCAAAAACCCAAATATCCACGTAAATACGTTTATGTAAGGCTTATGTACACTTAAATCCGTTGATGTAAGGGTTATATTCACGTTAAATCCACGTATTTACGTGAATTTTTGGTGCGAATATAGACACTCCGTTTTTTTTTATTGTCTGTTTAAAAATGTCAATAATGTATGTATACGAGAATAAAGTAGACAATTTTTTTTCTAAGTAATTTATTGGGTAATAAAGTAGTTACTACTTTACTTAATTAATTAATTAGAATCTTAATTAGTTATTAAAAAATATCTGACCATTTCTCACAATTAATTGTATAAATAAATTATCCACTAAAACTGTATATTTTAGTTTTGGCAGGTGTTATAGTGTAATAAATAGATAAATAAATTAATATACCAATAAATAAATAAATAAATAAACAAGTAAGTACACAAAGGCGTTTGAATCAATGTCAAGTTTTTGAGGTCGAATCATTTCAGATTTGATTTTTTGTGGACTGAGGGCAACGGGTGGCGGATGAGTGAGACGAAGAAGGAAGTACAGGATTAATAATGCAAGAGACGGGTAATTTGTGAATAAAATTATGCGAGGCCCTCGATACTTGCACAACTCCGTGATTGGCTAGAATTCGAACTGTCTAGAATGGAGATCAAAGTAATCGACGAGTTACCGTGGATAATAAAGTGCTTGCGGTTGTTTTTCAAATGGAGCCATAAATTACGTTATAAATTCTCGTGCGATGAAGTTCGCAAGAAATATAAAATCTTTTTTCTTTGCGTACAAATGTAACTCGTTAAAATTTACGCGGATACAAATTTGTTAATTAATCGCGTTATTATATACACTTTATTATGACATTATCTTCTCTGTCGGAGAACAATGTCATTGCGTGAAAGTTCGAATAAATTTTAAAGACATAATGGCCATTTAAAAATCCTTGAGAAAAACAGAGTTTCGTAAATCAATAGGGAACAATCGAGGCAAAAAATTAAGATGAGTATAATAAAGGGCACTTTAACAGCTATGGCAAAAGAAGAAAATTGAAGAAAAATCGACGGGATTACATCTGCCTTCGAAGAAACGAATACCGGGGGTCTTATGCAACCGGCGAATTAAGAGAGCCGCGAGTGCCTCGGTGACATTCGCGATCGATCCCCTTGGGCCACAGTCGATTATTAACCCGACGTAAATCAGACGGCGGAGTTGCGATCGCCGAGAGCGACCTCGCGAAAGTTTGTCGGGATGTTGTATATCCCTCCGCCGAGAAGACGGTAAACACGATAATGTCCTGTAATCGTTGCCCACTTTGCCCCGCAGCAAGAGGCAATTGTTCAGGGCAAAATTTGATACGCGGAGAGAAATTTTTCAGAAAAAATTACAATACTTCTAGTGAACCGAGTCACAGACTGGTCAAATGAAAAAATTATGACCAGGCTGGCGAGCAAAAATTACTAGAGTTATTACAAAAATTACTAGTTATTGCAAAAAATTACTAGAGTTGTTGCAAAAATTACAATACTGTATAGTAAAACTTAGTTAAAGTCTAGTAATTTTTGCTCGCCAGTCTAGTAACTTTTTTCATTTGGCTAGTTTGTGAACCACTTACAAGTTAGTATTGTAATTTTTGCAATAAAATTTCTCTCCGTGTACGTAAGATACCCTTGCGCACAGGGTAATTTACATTGTTACCCTCTAAATACGAAAGAGTGAAAATTCACTCTTTCACATTGAATTTCATTCTTCCATATTTAAATAGCATAAAGGTATAATACCATATAGACGTTTTGTGAGACAAAATATCTGCGTGCAGAAGGTTATTTACATTGTGCAAGGTATATTACCATGCGGACACTTTAATGAGGTTTTACACGGTATTTGCTACTCGCATTGATTCATGAATGATCTACGACGAGGTGAAGAGAAATACCAGATGGAAATATAATTTTTCATGTGAACGTTGAGATTTTATTTGCACATATTAGAGATGAGTTTAATGCGAATCCATCTTTCTCACGGATATCCATGAAATTTCGTTGTCATTTTCATTTCATGAATTAAATATGCTATAGGCGTGTCGCTAAATTCTGAGGTCAAATTTTATTTAAAAAAAAACAGTGCATAAATTATTCGACTTGAGATTGTAACTATAGCTCCGTATAGTCGATTTAAATAATTTATTTTTAACTTGTACATATAATCACTATTTTCACACTCTTTTAAAATTATTTCGTTCAAGGAATTGATGCAAAATACACAAAAGAAAAATTTTAAGTGATAAAGAACATTTTTACTTATTTTTTTTTTTATTACGAACTACTCGAATTTATTCGTTTCAATTTTTGTTCCATAGATTCATCAAAAATAAACTTTTTAAATTCATTACTTGAACAAAATTAATATTTGTAGCCGACTATGGAATAACCCATAGTATAAATGTTAAGTCATAAAAGTTTATCAATGCTATCAACAATGCCATTCATTTATTTAACCAAAAAATGCATAAATCCGTACGTTAACTCCTATAAAATGTGCATCCACCCGCGCAGCAGAAATTTAAATCCCCAAATCTCACGAGTACACACGACAAAATATCATTAAAAATAAAAAATAAAAAAATGGAAGAAAACAAATCCGCTGATCAGTCGTTACCACAGCGGCTGACCCCCGAAAAAAAAGGATCCTCGCCATGAATGAAGCTCTATTTCGAGAGGCGCGCGCGCGCGCTCCCTAAAAAGAAGACTCCCCCACTCACGCGCACGACCTCGTGTCACGGGCTCCTCTTCCTCGTTTTTCGAGGCGTGCACGCAAGCCCCTCGGCCTCCTCGTGACTTCCTTACGTAATCCCCCGGAGCGATCGCCAACATTCTCTTTCCCTTTTTTTTCTCTCGCGGGCGCCGCTGCACGCGCCGAGCGCCTCTTTCACCCGACCACCTCCTCGCACGACTCTCTACGGGACACGTTTAATTGGGAGTCTACACGAAAAAAAAAAATAATAAAATTTGCATTACATCCGACTGAACGGATATGAAAAAAATAAAAATAAAAACTATTCGTTCTTTTTTAACTTGACGTTTAGCAATGAAGATATGGAGAAAACGTTTGACAAAGGAGGTCGGGAATTCGAACAGGAAGATAATGGGACTTGGAGTCGTGCATTTAATTTAATCAAGCCATCGCATACAAAGGCCCGCCAACGCGTTATTGACATCGCGACGTGAAAAACCGAACGATCGTTTCTTCGCCCATTAATTCTTTCTGCAGCAGTAATAGTAAAGGTTCGTGATTTAACGACTTTCATTGAGGTTTTAACATTGCGGCAATGCTCATTAGAGTCACATGTCGACCGTACTTATATTTTCTGTAAGGCAGAAAATAAAAAACAAAGAAAGTAAAAATTATGTCAGGACCAGATGCGTTCCCCTTTCGGCGCATTTTGTAATAAGATTGGCGAAATCCAAAAAATCAATTTAAAAAATCGAATAGTAAATTTCAATAATTATTTAAATAATTAAGTAAACGAATTATATATAAAAGAGTGAATATTCTTCTTTCAACGCTTTAAGTCGTTCACTCTTCGCAATAAGTGGAGGACTAACGTCAAAGAGTGAATTTTCTTTCGTATATTTAGAGGGTGCCGTTAACTTCAAAATCATTAAGAAAAAGATAAAAAAAAAGACAATTTTCAGAAGGAAAATAAATTAAAAATGAAATTTTGCAAAATATACTTTATCGAGTCGATTTTATTTCTTTGTAAAAAATCCCAATTTCTCGAAAAATAACGTAATGTTTTGCATATTGGCATCATTATGTTTTATTTAAAAAGTGATAAGTAATCTTTTATTTAACTTCTCTTCAAAACTAATCTGTCAGCTGCGTGAAAAAAATCAGTAAACATTTACTTAATTTCTCAGGTTTACATGCTTCAGAAAACAAATAAAACCTTTTTTACACACTGCGCATAAAGTGCGCACTTAATTCCCCAGCAACGGGAAAAAACGTAAGTACGAATTTTATGCGCTGTGTGAAAAAAAAATATACTATTATCTAAAACTTGCCAATGACCTAATTATAATAGAAGAGATGAAGAACAAACATCCCAAAAAATTACAAAATTCGAATGTAAATGTAGATAAGACTGTCTATCAAAAATTTGATTTAAATTGCTAATATGCTTCTTACAAACAAAAACCATCCTATATAAAGTAGGAAAATGTTCGAGCTGTACTTATATCAAAGTGAACTATTCATAACCAAAAATGAGATTTACGCTCCTTTTCTTCGTAGCATTAATTGTAATCGCTTACGCGATGCAAACTAACGCACAAATTGGTAAGTGAAGTTATCAAACTATTTTATAAAATTTTGTATGTTATTAACGATAGAGTTTTCTGAACCTTAATTATTTTTGCTACTTCTTAGAGCATAGCTCTAATTAATTAGCAAAAATAGTATGCAAATGTATATTTTTCTTCATTTTGATAATATATAAACATTTTTCATAATATAAATTAAATGAATACATATTTAATTTTTAATATTTAAATTAAATTAGAATTTTTACTATTTAAGTTAAACGATTTTTTTTCTATTTTTTTTTCGATCATACCCTACCCTTAAAAAAATTAGACAATTAGTTAATTGGACTATTAAAGTAAACTTTCTCATTAAAACTATAAAACACTGTACTTATTATGCAAGCTAAAAATAAAAAAGTAACCTTAAATTTCGTTTTCAGCCGACGGATGTAGACAATCGTGCACTAGTTACTGCCGCGAGCAGCGTAAAGCGTTAGCTGCTTGTACAATTAAGCAGGACAGTTCAGCTGTAAACATTGCGTGTACGTGCAAATGAACTGAGATACAGTCGATGCCTAATCTAATGAGGGTCAATATGTCAAATTCTAATTTAATATGATACCTTGTAATCTTCTAATAAAATATATACTTAAAATCTGATTTTACATTGTTATTTATTTGTAATTGAAATGGGAGAAAATACTAATCGGTCAAACCGTTTCAGTAAACCGATAAGAATTTGTTTGCAGAAATACTTTACAGAACAAAGGTGGCAGGATAATTTGAATCATTTAAATTTAAGTTCAATGAATTATCAAAGATTTTTTTTATTTTTATCGCCGTCTGCTCGGGTGACAATTTACGCGCAATCTGGTATCATTCTGATTTGACGTTTCTTCGTGCGTAATATACTACACTTAACTGCTTAGGTGTGTATACTCGAGAAAACAAAGTAACGAATAAAAGCAAAGTCATTTCGATTTTTAAAAACTAAATAAATCAGGTCTGACACATTGTAAATAAAACCTTGGAGATCTTCTCTTAAAAGATTTATCTAAACCTTTCCAGTAATATAATAATTTCGAGTAGTGTAATTTAAAGAAATTTTTTGAAGTTACGAAGAACAAAAGTTTCAAAAAATATAACAAAATTAAAGACATAAATATAATATGTCTTTAATTTTGTTATATTTAGATAAATTTAGATAAGTCGTCTTGTGTTTGTGTATCCAAAAATTTGTTTAAGATTTTAATATTGTTCTTCAAAATAAAAGCATCTGACGCAGTGAATTTAAAATATTTTTCGGTTTTATATAAA
This sequence comes from Sycophila texana, assembly GCA_035582955.1. Taxonomy (NCBI): domain Eukaryota; kingdom Metazoa; phylum Arthropoda; class Insecta; order Hymenoptera; family Eurytomidae; genus Sycophila; species Sycophila texana. Next base: position 9,285 of record JAWWEN010048833.1, read on the forward strand.
AGGAGAACGAAGTTCGAATTGTACTTATATCAAAGTAAACCGTTTATAAGAAAAAATGAGATTTACACTCCTTCTATTCACCGCATTAATTGTCATCGCCTACGCGATACAAGCTAATGCACAAACTGGTAAGTGAAACATTACACCATTTCATAAAATTTTGCATTTTATTAAAAAAAATTAGATAATTTGTTAAATGGCAATTAAAGCTTTACCTTTGCAAGCTTTCTCATTACTTTTTTTAATTGATGATACTTTTTTTTATTTGATGTTCCAATACTTCGTCTGCAATGAAGCAAAATCTATAAAACGCCGGTTCTTATAGATTTTACGAATTAAGCTAAAGAATAAATAAAATAACTAAAATTTGTTTTTAGCTACCTCATCATGCAGCACCACAGCAGGAGCAACGTGCCTGAGTAGATGCCAAGACCGCAGTTCAACCGTAAAGTCGTGCACTAGTACGGGAGGAAATAGCGGTTTGTGCACATGTGCGGACGGACATCAAGTCAATGTTTAATATAATGAAGGCCAATATGTTAATTTCTAATTTAATATTACACGTTGCAATGTTCTATTAAAATTCAATAAATATATACTTAAAATCTGATTTTACATTGTTATTTTTTTTTTTGGAATTTAAGTCAAGTCTGACTCATTGTAAAAAACCTTGGAGACCTTGTCTTAAAACCTTTACTTAACCTTTCCGCTAATGTAATAATTTCCAGTAACGTACGAAGAACAAAAAACTCAAAAAATTACAAAATTACAGAAGCAAATGTAGATAAGACAAACTGTATGTCCAAAAGTTTGTTTAGATGATTAATATTTTTCTTCAAAATAAAAACACCTGACATAGTGAATTAAACGGGTCTTATATCTTGTGGTACGGGAGAATATCACGGTGTGTGCACATGTGTGGACGGACATAAAGTCAATATAATTATAATCTAATAAAGATCAATATATTAAATTCTAATTTATAATACGTTCTAATCTTCTATTAAAATCTGTACTTAAAATCTGATTTTACATTGTTATTTATTTGGAATTGAAATAGGAAAAACATTAATCAGTCAAACCATTTCAGTGTAAACTCATAAGAATTATGCTTACAGAAATATTTTACATAAAAAAATTGGCCGAATAATTTGAAGCATTTTTAACAATAAATCTCAAAGCAAACGAATTCGATACTTAAATTTGAATTATTAAACAGATTTAATTTATTTCTCTTTTAATTACAGATTAACAAAACATCTATATATTTACATCTACTCTGTGTATCATAATTCAAGGATTTCATTAAAAAAACCTCCAATAAAACTGAACGTCAAACTTAGCAAGTTGATTAAAATTTTGCACGTAACATTTACACGCTGATGAAAATGAGACAAGTTCCATCAAAGGCTAATTTATTTTTATATACGCCTGAATGATGATCAATCATCGTCCGAGGCTCTCGAACCTCGCGCCACGTAATGGACTGCAAATAAAGTGCGCTGCGCGACCTGCTGCGGGGAGAAAATAAAATTGTATTAACCGCACGAGTAGAGAGAAGCGTTGCGAAAGGCCTGACGTCGACGGTCGCCTATGCAAATGGTAACGCGCACAGCGGGAAAACCGCGAGAAAGCGAGCCGTTGCGCGTGATCTACACGCAGCCGTCAGACTCCGTGGGCGGAGTAGGGACGAGCTTCTTTCGAATTTCCCGCGTGTACACTGTACACGCCGGTCACCCACTGAAAAAAAATCCAAAGGAAAATTACTAGTGCGATTGCGATTTTACATGAGAAATTACAGTATTAAACAGCGTAAAATTGTCATTGCATAGGTAAAATGGTCATTGTGCTAGTAATTTTACGCGATTTTTAAGGATTTTACAAACGGCATAGTAAATTTGCTATGTTTAAGGTCACAGTATTACCTACGTTAAACATAGTAATTTTACTGTTACAAGAAATAGTAAATTTGCTATGAAAATTGTAATTTTACTATTACAATAAATAGTAAATTTGCTATGAAAATTGTATTTTTACTATTACAATAAATAGTAAATTTGCTATGAAAATTGTAATTTTACTATTACAATAAATAGTAAATTTGCTATGACGTGCGGAACGAATGTTATCGAATGCCATCGAGTGTAAAATGTCCGGCAATTTATTCGGTAACTTCCGTTCCACTGTCTTATAAAACATCAATCAACGACCAATGGGCTTACTGGATGTTACCGTGATACCCATTCGAATGCTTAAAAAATATACAGTAGCGCTCAATTGCTTTTGCCCACCTGAAGGCAATTTTATGCGTTAAATAAAGTTTCATATCTTCGGTT